>JALIRY010000064.1:0-195962 GCA_026401215.1 Trichoderma erinaceum
CCCCCCCCCCCCCCCTCCTCCCCCTTCATTGAAGTAGGAGGTTTTTGCGCCGGCAGTTTCTGTCTTGAAGGTTTCGTGCCTCTCGCTGTTTTCCTTTCTCTTTGGAGAAGGAAACGTCTTTTCTTTCAGAATGTCTCAACAAACGGCAGCTGAAAGAACGCCAGTCCCCAGGCCTCATTATTGGAAGTCAAGTGCTTTGTTACTCGACGAAACAGTAATCTTCGGCGGTAAAGGGCTAGGCTTTGAGACTCCTTTCGACATCACAATTCATGTCCACAATGAAACTCACAAGACTTCCTGGTTTGGATTCAATTTGAGTGTTCGTTTGGGACCCAATCTCGAGGAAGATGGTTTTGGCATGTGCCACACACGTAAGTGATTTACAAATTTTTCACTCATTTTACAAACGCTTGAGTGTCCCTACATAGCAGCTAACTATTTGGACTTGCAGTTTCTAAACGTGGCGGCCGATTCCACGTTGTCCCAGCTGAGACGTACGAGATTCAAGTACTATTTCCCAGCAATGCCTATTCGTTCACCGAAGAGCTCACTCCTTCCTTGCTCGCTGTCATTCCCGAATCCGACAAGAAGTTGTGCCGACTCAACGTATACCTGGCGCCGGGTACCTACAGTACTATCGAAAAGTTCGGGATGCCGTTCTCTCACCCAGACACAGAGATCGAGGCAATCATCAGCGGCAATGGGCCTATATGCGCTGGTAGGACTCTGGTGGGCATTCTTCAACAGCGTGAATTCTCGTTTGTTGTCGCTGCTCCATGCAATGTTGTAGATAGCCACTGGCTTCAAAATCTGCCGCCGCCGTTTCGCTACCCGTATGGCAACGAGCACTCCTGGTCTTATGAGCGATATGATGACCTTATCAAATGGAACAAGGGTCCCCAATTTGCGCCTGCTTGGAGCTTTGACAATGAAAACGAGCATCTTGCCGCGCTCACACAGTCTGAGATACAGGACGTCATGTGGGTTCACCAAGCGTCCAAGGAAATTCGCAAAGAGTTTTTGCGAGCCTACTTCATTGCCCCTGGTGATTTAGACCCGCAAGATTGCAGAGAGCTCTATGCTATTGTTACTCTGGAGCGGCGGTTCATTGAGCAATATCGCCAGCCTTGGTCCCGTCTTGTCAGTTCAGGGCACTTGAAGCTTCGGCTTTTCGACAATGAAGGTGACCAGAGTCCCGCGGAATGGAACGCACGCATTGCCGAGGGTTTCAGCATGATCAGGCATTCAGTGAACAATGGAGACTTTGTGCTTCAGGTTCAGAGACCCAGCCCGACAGACATCGACCACCGTCCCGATTTCGCCGTCAAGGCTTTCGAAAGTCGCAGAAGTGCCGGCATTGCGCTTCGGCGGGACAAGGACAGCTGGACCTGCGTCGCTCTGCAATTCGATGATGATTTATTCAGGGACCAGATCCGTAAGGTCAAAGCTGTTAATTGGTTCAGCTCTGAGGCTCGGCCATTTAATGCGCCTGAAGAAGCGGACAGTGAAGTGGCTTCGCTACCCATTTCTGAGGACCTCCAGCTCAAGATGGCGCTTCACCGCGCCCTGGTACATGGCAATGGCTTCTGGAACGTCCTTGTCCAAAGGCTGGATGATGATGAGGTCGATCAGCTCGCCGGCGCTTTGGCAAAAGCACGCCTGGCCGATAACAATGAGGATAGCGGATACGAAGCAAAGTTAACACCTTGCCGCAGCCTCCCTATCGTCAATCTCATCGATCTTCCCCAAAGGCATATCGATGCCATGCTGGTGCAAGTCTTGCCCGATGACCGTCTGCGCCTCTACAACTATCTGACCAAAAGCTATCTCGGTCTTGTTCTTGTAGCAGCAGTAAGTGATTTCCCTTACTCATTTTTAGCCTCACTCTACCTCTCCCGGTGTCTCTGCTACTTGACATCATCTGCTAACTGGAAGACTCATATAGCCACCTGGTTTCGGCAAAACGTCTCTACTAGCTAGCATCACGCTCGCTATGGCAGCAAGTCTCGGCAAGATCTTTGCAGCAGCACCAACCAACGTTGCGACCGACAACTTTGCCGAGCGACTGGATGTTACTCAGGAGGTCTTTATCATGCGTCTGAACCAGGGCAAGGAACCGGGAGACAAGACGCGAGACCGGCGCACCTTCATCATGCGCGGATATAAGCCTGAGGATGAATACCAAGCGTTCAGCAACCTCTTGCGAGATCCAAACCTTGGCGACAAGGCGGCGCCCAACAATTGGATCAGTGAATCTAATTGGAAGCTGAATCTCTCTCCCTCTTTCTGGCTTCTCATGGCCCTAGGGTCCAAAGCCGTCCGCGAGCTTCATAATGACGACCACCCGGCCATCCACGAATTGCAACGCATTCTTGGCTCGGACCCAGCATGCTCGAACCCAGCATGCAAGCGCCTTAGTAAAGTGGCCCGAGAAAAAATGACCTGGGAAGAGTACCAAAGCGGCCCAATGGTAGACAAAGAGGACATCGAGAGCATGTTTTATACTCTCTTGCAGGCGGCTGACATCTTGTGCACGACGCCATCGTTGTCATGCCAGGGTGACTTCAAGGCCTGGAAAGAAAAAGCCAAGGGCATAGCAGTAGATGAGGCAGGCAATATCAGCCGCCCAGATCTCTACTGCGTATGGGGCAACACGCTTTTGCCATGCGCCATGGGCGGTGACGATAGGCAGTTTGCCCCGTCCAACATGACTCGAGAGAACGAGGTAGACAGCGATGATAACCATCTCAACCGATTCGGCGGGGATGCGAGGATCTCTGCGCTCGAGTTCTTCAGAGGGTCCGGCTGGCCTACCTTCCGTCTGCGAGTCCAGCTACGAATGGCCAAGGGTCTCTTCGATATTTGCCACCAGGAGATCTACAGTGACCTGCCATTTAGCTACGGCTCTGGGAGCGAGCTTTGGAATCACCATATTGGTCAGGCTCTGGAAGAGTATCTCCTCGCGAGATTCCAGGATTTGGTCCCGTCGCCTTCCGGCACCCTTAGGGGTGTTTTTTTCCATTGTCAAGGCTCGACCTGCGTTGTAGATGATGTGAGCAAGTCAAAGAGGAACCCAGATCAAGTTGAGAATGCTCTGGAGTTTCTCAGCGACTTGGTCACGAACTCGGCAAATCGTATTCGCGCCTCCAACATCACCATCATTAGCCCTTATACGGCTAATGTCAAATATGTCGAGCTTTGTCGCAGGGAGTACTCGGCACTTTCCGCCATGCCACCAGCCGCCACCGTTGACTCTTTCCAGGGTCGTGAAGCCGACATCATCGTGGTCATCATGGGCACCACGCAGGCAGTTGGCCCAGGTTTTACAACGGATAAGCGACGGCTCAATGTGATGCTCAGTCGTCAAAGAAGCGGCCTCCTCATCTTCGGGGACATCAACGTCTTGGGACCGATAAAAGACAAGGGCAAGGGAAAGAGCTTGGTGAGAGTGAACAAGGATGGGAGCAAGCAGGCTGTGCGAAAAGGCATGCTTTACCACGTGCTGCGGAAATTGCATGATCAAGGTCGCGTGGTGACATTGCCTTTCAGGGGCTGGTAGGAGAGATTTTGGGGTTTGAAACGCAGCTGTAGTCATTGTATAACTAAGTAGATTTTTGTATTACATGTAACAAGTACTGATCCTATTTCTTCTACTGTTCCTACTGCTTCATACTGTCGTAGTTCATTCGGTGGTCGTAGGTGAAGAAGCCGATCTCACGGGCGATCTCTACGACGTAGAACGTAGGAACACATTATATGGGATCAAAAAGCTTGGTTCTTTATTTATGATATAGGCGATCGAGCTGCTATAAACCCTGGTTAGGACCTCCTGCCTCCCATCTCCAGGTGATGTCAGGGCAAGCGTCCCCCAACACATACCGTGAGGCCATGTCAGTCATGTCCAATTTCCACACACAGCCACATTTCAAGATGTCATTGGTAATCTTGAATGGGTGGTCCGCATCTTCAAACAGATTGTTCGCCATTTAATAGAAGAAGCCGGATCATGTAATAAGAGGTCTGCGTGAGCCTTGGGAATACACAATTTATTAGGGCGGCAGTCTTGGTCCTTTCTCAAGGTGTATTTTGGGGCAGGTCCGTCATAAGCGAATCGGCGTCTGAAGGAACTGGAGAGACGACAGCGACGATAATAATGACTTTGAAACGACTATCCTTGCAAAAAGCAAAACAACGCATACATAATCTTCTTCAAGCTTGGGACCTCATGAGGATGAAGGGAGTTCAAAGAAGCTGTCACTTAGCTTCATGTTGATCATTCGAAGCATACTGGAGTCCTTCATTATGTGAGGTAGTAGTAGGTGCTTGGATCGAATTTGCAGCATGATGCTTGGGCCTTTATTGATACGCGAATCTAACCCAGAGTACATGTAGCTATGCAACCCCCCAATGCGCTCTGTTGCCCTCGACAGCGTAGTGCATATATCTAAAAAAGGGAAAAGTTACATACATGCATTCAACAGTCCAGTTAGATTATTCACAACACCAGCTGAAAAAAATATGAAAAGATTTAAAAATAGCAGTAGTAAGTAGAATAGATATGGTGGATATAGTAGGTATAGTAGATATAGTAGATATAGTAGATATAGTAGATATAGTAGATATAGTAGATATAGTAGATATAGTAGATATAGTAGATATAGTAGATATAGTAGATATAGTAGATATAGTAGATATAGTAGCGCTAAAGTGTCTGATAGTTGAGGATACCCCGCGAATGGTTTCTAGACTGTCATCTTGGGTCGTTTGTAGTCCTGCCAGGGCTTGTATAACGGAGATGACGCTTGCCATGGACCGGAATGTCAGCCATTTCACTACTGTGCAGTTCTTGAATCCATCCAGAATGCCTTAGAGATGTTTCTCTTCTTCAACAGCTAGGCGAAGAAGTTCCAAAAGCTTCTTGGTTGTCTTCTTTGCGGGCGGGGCGGAAGAAAGTGTTGTTTGAACAGAGTTCCAGGCAACGCATCATATCGGTGGCGCTTGCTCAAGAGGCTCCGGGTCCATCTATCTCTTCATTGTTGAACAAGAACCCTCAATTCTCTGTTCCTCCTTCGAACGCTCTTCCCAGTGTCGCTGATGGTGTAGGTGCCGGCATCTCTGATCTAGGCTCAGTTCATCCAAGGTATCCAGATGCGGGTCCAGTAATTACAATGGAGGTCCCCTGGAGCCCGGTGGCTCATAACGCAAAGCGACTTCTGAGAAATCTGTGCTCCATATACGGCCATTTTTCAAGATACCTCTAGTAATCTCAATTGGGTGGTCCGCACCTCATGGTCCACGCCTTGCATCAGTTTGCTTATCAATGTCTGATCTGATTGCAGGGGAGAAGTGGGATCATGGAACGAATGATCCGTGAGAATGTTTGGGACATACCACCGAATGGGCTGCAGGAACGAGTAGTGCGGGATGGTTCGCATTCCTATTGCTGAGCCTCCTGGTTACATCTTGAATTGGTTGCCGTTGAAATTGAAAGCATTGACTTGCAGCTTTGGCTCTAACTTCGCAGCCACTGGCCCTTTTATATTGGCCATCTGGTGTGCGCGACTATTACTGCGCTTCGAGGTGGGTAGTGTACCGATGATTTTGTGGTAGTCGCTCTCCATCTTCTCTGTCGTTCCAGTATTGTCAGAAACGGTGTAATTATGAGCACATCCACTGGGATTAATACTCGCCTTAATGCCGACTTTCATACCGGTTTGTATTCTTGTCTTGTTATATGCAATCTCATGACAGTTTGAAGAGAAGATATGCGGTCCTCCACCGCTTGGGGCATTATCTCATTACGAAAGCTGAATACATGTACTGCGAACAAAGGTACAGCAGTCTACAATGTTGGGATATCGAGAAAGCTGAGGGAATTCAAACAGTGTCATGAAAGCCCGTATAGTTGGCATCTTTCATGCAGCCGCAAAGAATGATGCTCATTTCTTCTCCTTTTATTTTCAGTTCATTCGGAAAATTAAAGACCCATAATCTGGCTGACAGCTGGCAATGAGCAACTGGTTCGGCCCGCAATCGATCCATCAATCACTCACGTTAATTAGCGCCGACTATATATTTCCTCTCCCGCCGCTTTTTCTTTCGCATCTCTCCCTTCCTCTTTTTCTTCTCCAAAGAGGGTGCCCCTTGTCTTTGTCCTCCGAGGAAGAGGAGGGTGGCTTTTTGCTGCGGCCCTTTTCGGAGGGCGGTCCCTTGGAGGAGGGCAAAGAGGAGGGTGGTCCAGCTTTCTTTAGAGTGGACGAGGAAGGCCCTCATACCTCACCCTCAGACCTCTTCCCCCTTACTGGGAACGTCATAATCTTTGGAACCTTCACGTTTTCTTTTTCATTGCTTTACTGGGGCTTGCCCTGGCTGCGAAGAAGAAGTTCTTGAGCCTGGTCACGGCAGTACACATCCCACAATTGTGCTCGATGGGGTTACACAGATCCTACAGAGCCCAGGAAGACGAGGGAGGCCGCAACGAAACGACAAGTGCGAGGAGCATGGGCGTTTTCTGAATGGTGACAAACGAGAAGTTGGTGAAGTACAAGGTCATTTCGTGAGCTATGTGTAATGTATCTGATCATTTAGGTTGAGAACCTTGTGAAATGTCCCGTGGCTGCATTCACTAGAATGGAATTGAAGATTCCTACATAGTGTAATTTTCTTCCCATCCGTTTTTCTTTAAACTAGCTCGATAACACGGCCTTTGCAAAATGAGACGGATAAGAACAAAGTGAATTGGAAGCGAGCAATAAAGTTACGCGTCGACGTGACACGACTGTGGCGCATCTTTTGCAGCTGGAAGACACTTCGCCTCCGTCAAGCACCAATAAAACAGCCGACTGTATACATTCAACACTCACTTTCAACACATCTCCATGTATATTCTCCATTTACTCTGCGCATTACAGTCCGCGTTAGGGCATATTCGTGAGCTCTTAAGTCTTCATTTACGGACGGAGACTCGTCCAAAGCCACTCCAAGAAACAGACTCTTCTTCCGCTGTTCTTCTTGGCTTTGAGAGGCCTGTGTTGGTGGTGCAAGACTCGGGATTGTTCTTCAAGATACTGGCCCACTCCCAAATCTCAAATTCGTGTTCTTTTGTTGGCGACGACGAGTTTCTTCAATATGCTCCCTACTAATCTACCTTGTTCTTACAGTTGCTCGCGTCTTCGCGCGCCTCTACGCTTCAAGCTCCATCGAAAACTGCGTTTCCCCAACGACCAGAAACAGCTGCCTACTCCAGTTCTGTGCGAAACGAGAAACCCGACCGAATAGCAGACATGTACTCCTGAGGCCTCTCCGTGCTCACAGATTTTCGAAAAACGAGACACAAGCTGCATAAGACTCTAATCCTCGTTTCTCATGATATTCCACCAACATTTCTTCCAAGGTATGAAGGTACAACGCTATTTTGTTAGACATGGTTTACGATAGCAGTTTCCAAGCTTCAGCATAGAAATTACTCGATGCGATGATATAAGGCTTTTGTATAACGGTGGCATCTCTGAATTGATTCATGGCATATCACATCTAGAATCCTGCGGGTGGAGAGCTAGCCGACGCGGTCAGATGCATGAAGAATAGATTGCGGCTTATGGAAGGCAAGGAAGGCGATACGTAATTCTATCTCACAATCAAGCAAGGATGCATTCATACTAAGAGTCCAATTGATGGATCAGGAGATATTAGGAGCGTAACGAAAGAACCAACGGCACACATGCTCAGATGCCGAGGCATCGCACCAGTCAAATTTCAGGCACACTTGGCCAGTATTTAGTCAAGCTCAGCACTGGCGATGGTACCCGTAGCCCACTAACGGGTTATATCTCCTAAACTCTATTAGCTTGTCTTGGCTAAGGCTGAGCAAACGACGACGCAATAGCATGCGCTTAATAAACACATGCACATGCCATCCAAGAAAGGAGATAAAAGATGTTCGATCAGGTTCAGGCAAATGTAATCAAGCAAGCGGATTGTCGGGAGAATTACCTCAGCATGGCCGAAAGCCTATGTTGCACTGTCCGTTCTTTAGACCACTACTACTTACTGTGCATGCTCTATTAACCAGAGTTGAGCCAGTGTAAGTTGCAAGCCACCAGCATAGAGTGGCAGCTCAGCTACTGTCAACGATCAGTAATCACAAAATGCGATTTTTCTGATTACTGATCTTCTCGCTAGATCGCGCTCCTCCGGAAATTCGGTAGAACAGCCATCCCACCGGCTATGGATAAGCTTAGACTATGAAACCATTTGATCTTAAAGCTGCAGCTGAGGCGACAGGGCGTCTTTCAACAGCGTCTATGATCAGTAATATGATATCGTTGAGTCCCTAGTTCTGCAATAGACGTTGAGCATAGAAGACGGGCCGAGTAGGCGAAGGGCAGCTGTCAATATAAATATCTAGCTTCCCCTCGACGAGGAGATGGCTGAAGAGATAAAAGGATAACAGACACAGTCAATTGCGAAATTGTCTCTTGTTGTATCTACCACCCAAACTCCATACCTTGATTCCCCATTCATCAGCAAATGGCGCCTCTCGTTTTTGTGGTGGGCGGAACAGGAGCCCAAGGAATCCCTGTGATCCGCGGGCTCGTCAAGGATAAAGCTTATGCTGTGCGTTTTTTGACTCGCGACGCCACTTCGGCCAGGTCAAAGCAACTTCTCGCCTTGGGAAATGTTGAAGCCATCGAGGGTACTTTTGCAAGCGAGAGCGATCTTCGCAAAGGATTTCGTGGAGCGCAATATGCCTTTATCAATATTGATGGCTTCAACAGTGGCGAAAAGACTGAGACGTACTGGGCCATAAGGTCATATGAGCTGGCGCTGGAAGAAGGCATCAGATTCTTTGTCTACGGAAACCTCGACTATGTCTACAAGAAGAGTGGGTTCGATCCAAAGTTCCGGACGGGTCACTACGATGGAAAGGGACGTATCGGCGAGTGGATTTTGCAACAGAACAAGAATCCCGAGATTTCCAAGAGAATGGGCGCCGCCATCTTCACAACTGGCCCATATATAGAAATGTCTCTGGGCGCTCGTACACCGATGTCTCCCGTCGTTGGAGATGATGGAGTCGTCACCTGGGCTGTTCCATTGGGCTCCGGAGCTGTAGCACATGTAGCCCTTGAAGATTGCGAGCACTACGTTCGCTGGCTATTCGATCACCAGTACCGTTCGAACGGATTAGATTTGGAAGTCGCCATTGAGCTTGTGGACTATCACGAGATGGCCAAGGCCTTTGAGAAGGTGACTGGCCACCCTGCCAAGTACGTGGACGTTTCCTTGGAGGAGTATTGGGAAACGGGTCCTATGAGCCGTGCAAAGAATGCCGCGGCAGGCTACAACGCAGATGTTAGCGACCCAGCAACGATGAATTTGCGCGACAACTTCACGGGGTTCTGGAATATGTGGAAATACACATACAAGGGAAACCGCGGTGTGATCAAAAGAGACTTTGCCTTGTTGGATGAGATTCATCCCAATCGCATAAAGTCGGTGGAGGAATGGTTCCAACGGGAAGAGCAAAAGAGCAAGGAGCAGGGCTTACCCAGCTTATGGGAACGAGCCACCAGTTTGAAGCCTGTCCTGAAAATTGCCGAGGATGGACGAAAGGGCCGTCTGTAGGCAGATGGGGGATTGGTGATGAGGTTTTCGAACACTTTGTTCTTTGCAAATAGTAGCCGTGCTAGAAAATGTTGAATTTTAATGGCCAAAATGCAAGAATTAGCGATAATGAGACCTTTGTCCACGAACGTCAGAATGCATGGGGTTCAACTCACTAATGGTAGGCTTTCCATCACCTGGTATATGGTGATGCAACAGCGGTTGGCTGAATAAAAGGCACCCCATTCATCAAAGATCAGTTGCTGTCGGTTAACATTTGTCTGTGTCATAACTTTGATGAACAGTTCTGGCCAAGGCCCTTTGTCTCCGGAGTAGCTGCACTACATAGGTATAAATTATTAATACCAGTCACGTTATACAGGTGCCAGCATGTCTTGCCTTGACTTGCAGGACCACTCAAGCAACGGATCATGCTCGGCAGGGTTGTTGCTTGGTTCGGTGATTGTTTTACAGATGCTGTGAATGACTTTATCTCGCAAGCCTTTAAAAGCCTCGCGTACCGAGAGCAGCTCTTGGCCATGTCCCTCACCGTTGCACTAGCTTGCGGATAAGATGGAGATACCACAAGTTACCTATGCTCAATTCAAACCACCCTCCGTCCTGGATATAGGGATGTATGCCTTGGTCAGATTATAAAAACATGACCGAGGGAACTCTTTGTCTATGGTTTCTCACTATTCAATTCTCGTATGGAAAACGCTTCGGGAAGCTTCAACAGCGAGTTGTCGGATGAAGGGTCGAAAGGCATGTTTGCCTGGTGATGGAACGGAAGCGCAGAGGGACGCTACTTGAGCATCTGTGAAATCAATCATGTTAGCTGAGAATTGAGCTGCTGTAGTTGTCTCTTTTGGTAAAGGGACACAAGATTATAGATTGGGGAAGGGAGTTGCCTGGAAATGGCTGTAGAGAACGCGGACGTGATGGCTTGGCGACCGCTGAGCCACATTTTGAGAACGAAAGACAACATTTGAATTAAGCATTGAAGATTAAAGAAAAGAAGAAGCTCGGAAAAACTCATGATGCGGCCCGATCAAGGTTGGCAGCGGGAGCAGTTGATGCAGTTGATGCAGATAAAGTCGTTGCTTGCAGCTGGCAGAGTGACACTGGCGGAAGTGACTTCGGTCTAGAGTGCAATTAATACCTATGCAATGCCAAGTAGCGATTGCCCTATGAGCTCGATTCAAGAGGCTGCCCGTGCATTTCTTGTCTTTCTTGCATTCACCTCTTGCTTTCCCTCTTCACTTTGTTTCTTCATAACCACCATCCTCGATATCAGAGTCTAATTCATCCTCACTCGACTGAGTCTCTAGCTACTTCTTCTACGGTATCGCGCTTCTTAGTTCTTACGAGACTAAGCTCGCCTTTTGTTATTCGTTATCTTATTCTTCTTCTCAGAAACTCACTCTTGCTGTGCCTCTATCACACGAGACCCTCTTTGCTAGACTTGACCTCACTCGACTGGGTCTCTTGCGCTTCTTAGTTCTTTCGAGACCAAGCTCGACGTTTGTTATTCACTCTGCCTTGCTATTTCTCAGAGACTAACCTCTTGCAAAGATTCCTGCTGTGCCTCTACCACAAGAGACCCGCCTTGCTCGACTGGGTCCCTGTCCTGTATTTGCAATCCTCCTTCTTAGTTCTTTTGGGACCAAGATCGCCATTTCTTATCTCTTCAACCTTGTTGTTCTTGCCAGAGACCCGAATCACCGGTCATTCTTCACACACCTCTTGTACTCCTGCCTGGCTTGTCTCTCGCGATAATGGACTTCCCACCTGAGATGACCGATGCGCTTTTCGATGCGCTTTCGACAATGAGTCCAGACCAAAGACGCGCATTTTTATTCTGGATTCAGCGCATGATTGAGGCTGGAGACATTATTCTAGTCCCCGGGATGGACTCTCACGTCAATAGATAGAGGCTTAGGCCCCAAAGGGCTGTGATACCCTCCCGGTTGTCTTGCTATAGCAGCCAGCAACAAAAATATTGGCCGGATTAGGAGAAGGCAGAGAAGAAATTGAATGGCCATCCACAAAAGCAGAATGAATCTTGAAGACTCCGCATCAATCGCCAAGATACTCTGGCAATGGGGCCTTCAGAACGGGGATTTTTTATAGCGTGGTGTTTTCCTCCTATGGAATTAATCTTTCTTTTGTTTCTTGCTTCCTCTTCTCTGCACGCACGTTCGGCAAGGGTGGTATTGGAACATTCTTTACCATATGACTGCGGATTTACTTTGCTGGAAATATACGGTTGCGATAATATGAAACAGAATTTTGCAGAACAGTTCTCCTTCTTCAGCTACGCGTGATTTTCTTTCGTTCTTAATGCCGTAGTTTGTTGTTCAGGACATTGTCCTTTTTGGCCGGGGTAACAGATAGCTCTCCATTTCGCCTGTACGCACTTGATTGAGACGAAAAGTCAACGCTTCTTGAGTCATTGCAGTGGAGTCCCGAAAGTCGACGTCTTCTTCGTGCGCTCAGCCATTGTTGCATCCTGGTTGAATGCGAAATGCACACAGTTGACAAGCCAAAATCATGGGGTAAATAACATGCTAATTTCACCTGGAGTGCTGCGCTACCACGCGATTTCAACGCTTGACGGCCTGCGTCGTACGAATACTACCATACATGCCGCTAAACAACCGTCCCGTGGAAAAGTGGCCGATTAACAGAAAGTGAGGCTGGGGATCCCCAGTCCCTGGTCTCGGCGATGCGCAATTCACCACCCGATTGGCTAGGCCTGGCTTTGAAAGGATTCACTTCCACCACAGCTGGGGCAGGATCAATTCCTTCCACGCGCAAAGCTGCGCGGTGAGGAGTTGATAGCGCGATGCAGCTGCAAGTGGCCGAAACTAGCCTCTGGATGGCGGTAACCAGGCGGCCGAGAACAATCGCATTGGTCCTTTTGAGATGCCTAGCCGGGCTTAACGCCAACCTTGTAACGTCACATTCGCTGCACTGTTAAGGAGCTGAATCTGCACACGCAGAACAGAGTTTACCGTTACCGTTGTTCCGCGCGGACAGAACTCGAGTTATAAACGTAGACCTCTCCCAGTTTCCGGGAAGCAGGAAGAATAGAGACCAGGCTTGACCGAAGGAACAGTAGAGGAACCTGGAAACCAGCGTCTCATCTCAGGCACAACAAGACAAGATGCACAACCTCTTCACTCTCACAACTGCCGCGGCTGGCCTCTTCGCAACAGCCTCGGCAACCAAAGTCCCCAGCGTCAACGTGCCCTCTTGTCCTCGCGTGGGCAGCATCAGCTACAGCAAGTCAGTGCCTGATCTGACTCCCTTCCCACGCACGCAAGTCGATCTCTGCTACACAGACACCAGCCTGGAGCTCACATTCACCGCATACGACGAGGTCAACTACTACTTCAATGCGTCGCAGGGCATCAACGACGACATCTGGGAGTACGAAGTCATGGAGGCCTTCCTCTACAAGGGCACCGACGATCCACAGACTTACGTAGAGTTGGAGGTCAATCCCAACAACGTGACCTACCAGGCCTTTGTCTATAATCCGTCAAAGAACCGCACGGCTGGCGCGCCTTTTGACCACTTCTTTGTGTCGGATCCCGCGACTGATGGCTTCAGCGCAACGACTGTGCTCAACAAGCCGGCCAAGACGTGGAAGAGCACCGTTACCGTTCCTCTGGGCATCTTCAACGTAGACGAGTGCAAGGCCAAGGGCACGCAGTGGAGGATGAACTTCTTCCGCACAATAACTTCCCCAGAGACATACCCCAATCAGACTTTGGGAGCATGGAGCCCGCCAAATGAGGCGAGCTTCCACATCACCCCGTACTTTGGCCATGTGAACTTTGTATAAGCTCCAGGACAGGGCCGGGTATATGAGCATGGATATGAATAGACGCCACATACCTACGATAATATCTCTCATGATTATCTTTTGTCTTCCTTCAGTGAATTAGTCCTTTATATATATGTGTCCCTTCATCTCAAGTAGTCATTGATGTCGTCGTAGGGGCATTGCTGTCAATAGCGCGGCACCGTGGTCGGCACTACTACATGTCAGCGTCGCATGTAGAATGATAGAAGCAGTAGAAGTAGTAAAGATAGTAAATGTTTTGAGATACTTGTAGATGTAGTAGAAGCAGTAGAAACAGTAGAAGCAGTATGGTAACAGTGTGTCGTAACAGAGCCAGGTTAAAAGACGTCCTAGTTCTTTGCTTTTCACTCGACACTGTCCGACGCTGGTATTTTGGTCAGCTTATCGAGACTTCCCTTTCCTTGCCCTTCATGTTCATCAGTCAAGAATGGCATCGGTGTGATATTCTCGAGTTAGGATCCCATTGCAGGTGGAAAGACACGCCATCAGGCAGACTTGTGGCCTTCGTGAACCCTTTGCAGCTAATGAGGCGACAAAGAAGAATTGCAAGAGGAAACAAAACGACGAAACGATATCAATGCCCGCAGCAATCATTAATGAAGGGTACCACTCTATTTGTAAAGCCCACGTGTAGTGAAACTGAAAGACCGCCACCTTTTTGAGCTGAAACGAAACTCTTCTTATGGCAATTTTAAGCCGCGAATGCGAAACATCCGGCGGTATATTCGGCAGCAAATAGCATGTGATTCCCAAACGGTCACCAGTCGAATCAGGCGTTTATAGCGTATTGTTGCACGTCCATAGCTCAGCACAGCGTAGTAAACGGAGATGTAACCGTCCAGTAACGGCGATCTTTTCTCAGTAAGGGAGCTAGACTTTTTTGCCAAATGAAGGCTTACTGATGTTTTCTCTTCTCAGCAGCATATGCCATTTTCTCTTTCTCGATACGTTCGGGCCTACTGCGAGTGATCAGCAGGAACGCAGGAACGTTAATCTGCCATGAATGCAATTGGCCACAAGGAAATGTCGTTCGCAAAATTTGCTTAGATTCATAAGTAGCCGCGGAGTCGCCTGCTCAGTTTTTCCGGCAAGGCCTTGCGATGTAAGCAGTGAGATCTATTATTATCTACTAGTGTGTGCTGTAGCGAGTGAGGCGAGAGACGACAGTCTTGATGCTTACACGCAAAAGACAGCCTGACGCGGGGCGTATCTGCAAATCTTCGCCAAAAGAAGTCTAAGAAAAAAATTCCGCAAGATTTTGGCGCTGTCAGGTCCCTAGGATCTAATGACAGCGTCTTGCGACTTGCCTATTTAGATGAATGCGAGAAAACGCTGGCTCAGCCCGATTGTTTACACAAACTCTGCGCTTATCAGCACGATCTTGGCCTCTTGCTAGAGACAGTAAACGTTGCTGTTGTTCTATATTGCTCACGTACGTGCCACTTACATGCAGCCGGCTTCACATACGGGCATACGGCACTTTCACACGGCTTGGCTCTGCCCATTCTTTCCGCTCCGTTGATGGTGATGTTTGTTACATGTACGCGTAAGTTACTGCTTTCATGCAGGCGTTTATTCTCTCAAATGCGTGCAGCGCTTAAGGCAGCCGTCTATCCGGTTACATTTACACCAACGCTCCGAAGTCTGTACATCACAATTATTCCCGCCTTACAACCTACCTAATTGAGCAGCTCCCTTTGCCTTTTGTTGGCTCTGGTTGAAACAAAACCGTGCCCATAGCGTAGTTTCATCCTGGTGCTAGCCATGTGGGGTCGGATCATTACCCAACTCATGGGCGTATAGGCTAGATGGGATCGCAGATCTTAACCCTCCGTAACAGGTGCCATCCTTAGCCGTGCAGCTCAGTACTAGAAAAGGCAGCCGCTTCAAGATGTGTGGATCGGGTGAAAGCCTCACCGTGGGATGCGAGACTACATGTGAGAAGATGCAAATGTGTCATCCGGATGAAGAAAATGCATAGGCAGTCATGCCTTGTAAAAAGTTTTTGCCTTGATAGAAGGCTGTATGTCTCACAAATAGGTATCGTCATCAGTAAAAAGTGAAACTCATCTATGTAAGAGACTACATGATTAAATGATGCGAAATAACCTTCAACATCATCAACAATCAGGCCAAACTGCAAGCGCCTACTCTAAAAATTAGCCTCCGGCGTACGTCCGCGGTTACTGTTGATCACTTCTTCACTGAATAGCGCCCTGAAGACCCCTTCCACAATAAGCAGTGTAAGACGGAAGCGATGATCACAGCTCGAAACGGACTCTGTACTATCGGACGACAAGTCTTTCAGGAACGTAGCATCTATCAACGTGGGGTCTGTCCACATACAACTCGCCATCGGTAGTAGTGAAGCTATCAGCTTTCGATGTGCTCCGCGGGGCTGTTGGCTGTAAGTGCCAAGTGTAAGATGTTTTTGAACGTTGTAACAAGGACTAGCCTTACCACGCTTCTTTGAAACAAACGTGGAGTATGCACGGCATATCCGCCTGTTGGTGGTTACATTGCAATCATGATCATGGAATCATCTGTCAAACGACTACGGCTGACATAGCTCATACGCTGAATAGTACAGCGTCTGAAACATAAATACGGCATCATCTGCCTCTTCGTCCATTCCTTTTGCTGTCACTCTTCACTCACCAACGAGACCTTCAGTCTACTGTCCTTTCTTACAAAAAAGATCCTTGACGGATCCCTTTCATTCCCTTTTTGCTTTCGCAGTACATACAGTCCTTTTTGACACCTTCATTCGAGCTTATACTCTTCGACTTAAGTCAACAATACATATCAAAACAACCTTCAAGATGCTTTTCACTGCTGCTCTTACCGGCCTCATGGCCACTGCTGCCATGGCTGCTCCCTACCGCCGCCAAACCTCAACTGGCCTAAACGTTGTCTACTGGGGCCAGAACGGTGGCGGTACCATCGAGAACAACGATCTTTCTACTTACTGTACTGCTGAAGCAGGCATAGATGTTGTGGTGCTCGCGTTCCTCTATCAATATGGCAACGGCGCTACCATTCCCAGTGGCGTTATTGGTCAGAGCTGTTCCATCGATACCTCTGGCAACCCCTCAAACTGCGGTGATCTTGCCAATGCCATTGCTACTTGCAAGTCCAACGGAGTCAAGGTGGTCTTGTCTCTGGGCGGTGCAGTCGGTGCCTACTCCCTCTCTTCTCAGCAGGAGGCCGAGACTATTGGACAGAACCTCTGGGACGCTTATGGCGCCGGCAATGGTACTGTCCCGCGCCCATTTGGCTCTACCACTGTCGACGGTTGGGATTTCGACATTGAGGCTTCGTCTGGCAACCAGTACTACCAGTACTTGATCGCCAAGCTTCGCTCAAACTTCAACGGTGGCAACTACGTGATCACCGGTGCTCCGGTAAGATGCCGCGACCCCCAAACCCAACAACATTTATACAGTGTGCTAACTAAAACAAAAGCAATGTCCCATTCCCGAGCCCAACATGGGTCAAATCATTCAAACCTCACAGTTCGATTATTTATGGGTTCAGTTCTACAACAACCCCGGCTGCTCTGTGGGAACCAACAGCACCCCCAACTTCGATGCCTGGGTTTCCAGCGTTGCCAACACTCCCTCTGCTAATGCCAAGATCTTCCTTGGAGTCCCCGCATCGCCTTTGGGAGCTACCGGCACTGAATCTGGCGCTCAATACTACCTCGAGCCCTCTGCTCTCCAGACTGTCGTTGGCCAGTTCTCCTCCAACCCTGCCTTTGGCGGTGTCATGATGTGGGCTGCCGGTTTCTCCGACGCCAACGTCAACAACGGATGCACTTACGCTCAGGAGGCTAAGAAGATCCTTACTACTGGCCAGATCTGCTAAATTTCGAGACAATGAGCCTCGAATTTGCTCTCATGAAGCATGAAGAACAATCCATCCTTTTGGAACGTTCACCTTTCTTTTTCTGTACACTTTGCACATTTCCTCTTTCATTATCTTTTCTCTTCTCTCATTTACTGTTTATATTTGCCTTTTTGGACTGATGTACTTACTTTTACACTCGCTGGTTGAGGGAATATACATAGACGCGCACATGTATATATATAGGTAGCTGATGAGCTAGATGACATTGCCATTCGGCACATTGGACAAAATGACATTTGCATATAAAATTACGATGATCTTTATAGTTGAGAATGAGATTTGTGACTGTAAAAAAATCAGATCTCAGTTTAGAAGAGTTGTGCGAGTTGGTTGCTGAACAGAGTTGTTGATTCGGGTTGGCGACTACATCACAGCGTAGGCCCAACTTTTAGTGATTGATGTAGCGAAAAAAAAAAAAAAAAAAAAAAAAAAAAGGCAAGCGCAATATCAATGACAGCATTAGACATTAGACTTTTATTTAATTCTTCTCGTTATTGTAAAATTGCAAAATACCACCCAGGCTTCGATATATGCGTCTTCCCCAAGTCTCCCTTTAGCCAACATCTATGCTCGCTCCCGGCATCACCGGGTATAATCCCCCATCCTGCGCCTGTACAGCCCGGAAATGTTGCACAGTTGGCTATACAATCCTCCATATCTATTGTGTATAAATTCCCCACTTCGACTGCCTGGCCTGCGCCGCTGTAGTCTATTCCGCAAATAAGCAAAAAAGTCTTTTCTGAGCCGGGGACGGCATATCTTGTATTGTTGTTTTGAGGACAGCCAAGCAGGTTAGATGAATGAGACTCGGTGGGAGAAGCGGTCCTTGAACTCGTCGACGTCGATGTGTGTGACCCCGGAGCAGAACTGGTGGTCGGGCTGTTACAGAAGCGATGTCAGTATTCAGCATTGGTTCAACGGAAATTGGGTAACTATGAACAGGCTTTGAGAAAGTCCATCTCGTTATCCTCGCATACCTTGGCTGAACAACTGCCTTGTGCTTGGCACCAAGTCCGACTCCGACTCCAACACCGACTCCGATCGCCACAAATAGCCCAATAGCTGCCATTATAAGCCAAAACAGCCGGGTGGTCACTCCGCAGATGGTGGCTTTGGCAGGTATCGGAGCTGGCGGAGCTACATGGTCATACTGGTAATCGTAGAATTCTCCTGCTTTCTGGAGAATGTTGGTGGTGCTCGACACATCGACATTCGTATCTCTGGTCGTCGGAGGAGGCGGAGGCGTCCCTTCGCGATAAAAAGTCCCGGCGTTTTGGTCAACCGATCTGCCCCGGTCTGGAGACATCGGGGCCCCCGGAGTTGCACGGATCAGATTTCGTCTGCCGCTGTCGTTATTGTGAAAGAGCACGCTTTGGCTGCTTGTGCTGATGGTAGCTGAACGTCCTCGCTGTGCACCGCTGAAGTCATCTCCATTTCTCTCGGCCTCGCTGAAATAAGACTGAAACCCCATTTAACGTCTCCGATATAGTGTCTCGCGTAGGGCGCGCTCGAGTCGTTTCAAGCAATTTCCTGAAAATAATTTTTTTTTCTCTTCCTTGCTCTCTCCTCTAGCGCCAAACCCCCGGAACGCGTCCTTGCCGTCAAATGTGTCGCCGCTCAGATGAATCTTGAGACAGAGCCTCAACCCAGCAAAGCCCGAGTTTGCAACTGGCAGAGCTCCTTAATTTAAACGGCAATGCGCTATGTCATCATGTCTCGTACCTTGACATTGATTTCCTTCTTCAGCGCCATCACGTGGCATTACCCCTGCTGGTTCCTGCAGAGATTCGATAGTGCGACGATGAATCCGCTTTGGAAGCCGACATTCGTGCTAGCGCTCTTAGCAATTCATGTCACCGCGGTTGACGGCGGGCCGCTAGACGGAGCCCAGACTGATTCGCTTCCCAGTGTCCTAGTCTTGTCATTGAGCTTTGGCCACGATGTAACCAGTGGTTTTGTGCATCATGAGAAAGTGGTTGGCCCCTTGTTAGCCGATGCGATATCCATTGTTACCACAGATTTGGTTGACCGCAGCCGAAGTAGCGCTTGATCCTAGACGGCGATCTCAAGATCATCTCTCGCTGCATGCAAACTAAGGGACTAACAGGGAAGAGAAGAGCTGGTGGCTGGATTGGTGGCATTAAGATTTCCAGTACAATCGGTACGTCGTCAGGACCAAGTCCAAGCTACCTAAACACGCCAAACGCCGTAATCCCATTTTCTCTGATAAGGTCGAGTGATCCGTCTCGCAAACGTTGGCTAGCCGACAGAGGGTATGAAGCACAGTAATATGATGATGACAGATTCTTGGCGGATGAGTATTTGGAGGAGTTGTGATAAAGACTGAACATTGGACTGCATCAAGCATCCGCTAAAATTGCAATTGTCTTTTCACGCAATGAGTCTGGGATCTTTGCGATATCCAAAATGTTGATGGAATGTGGACGTTGCACGAAGCCTTCAAAACCACAGGCAGCTGTTGGCAGCTTCGTGATGTAGCAGAAGCAATCTCTACTGTCTGAGGCTACGCTGAGATTCATTCTCGCTTTCGTTTGTTCTTTTCTTCCGAAATCGGTTCGCCATAGGCATGGTGATTGCTTAGCTGGCAAGCTGTTACGGCTATTTCGAGAGGATGTTGATGGAGTCTGGGTTGGCCTGTATGCATGTCAACGTTAGTGATTCGGGTACGCTTGATTGGATGTGGGGAGCTGGATCTCACGCGTTGAGCTTGACTTGAAAGAGGCCTGTTTGCTGGGTGAATCACCACGGCAAGATATCTCTCGTAAATAGAGAGCACTGTGGATGGGTTTCCTGAAGCTCCGGCGGTGATGGTACCTTATGGTGCCAATCGCCACACGCGAAGCCACTTTGAATAAAGCAAAGCGATAGGGGAACGTGCAGCATTTGAATGAGCAAAAAGAAATAATCAAGTTAATTCGAGGAGGAGAAAAAATGACAAAAAAAACAACGACAGAGGCAGGGTTCGAACCTGCGCACCCGAAGGTATTAGATAGCGAGAATCAGTGTTAATTCAAGTCTAACGCTTTAGACCACTCAGCCACTCTGCCTGTTTATGTCTTGGAGGCGGGGTAAATAGCTCTAAGTAGCACTAGCGACTGAATATCCAAGAGTTGCCGAGGCCTTTCGCCAATCCAGCGCGCCCGTCTTGCCAGCTTCATTTTCAATACCGATCGCGCTCAGTATATCTTGGAAAGATTTCAGAAGACTCTTGTGCTACTTATTTGTGATTAGTTTCATAGTCATGTCCGTTGTAGTGATTGGTAACAAATTAATTTACAAATGAGTAGTGTATGTAGGTCTGGCATAGTTGCCCATCAAGGTGCATGTGTGTCATTTTGGATTACCATCGGGGACCATGAGATATACAATTTGAGCTCTCCTCTAAGCTCACAAATTGAGTGAAAATGCACTCAATTTCATCGGCAAAAAGAAGACGCGATTTCCCTTGTTTTAATGGATACCCTCACTCGGCTATCAACGTAAAATACACAGCCCAGCTGCAGTGCTGCTTTGATCCCGGGTAGGTCCGCGGTAGGCGATCACCCAATCTCCAGCCACACCAACAAGCATTATTTGCCCATGCTGTTTCTGTTAGGCAGGCTTCCCCGCCATCTCGCAACGCTCGATCTGGTCAGGATGCCGGATATAAGAGGCACAGCCCAGGGCAGCCTGAACGGATCGCCGCCCCTCATCTGCAACGAACCAGGTATGTTTCCAGTGCTCTCACTCTTTATGCATACCTAGGTACCTAGTCTTCATATTCTTCATATCCTTCCTCGCGGACGTGAATGTCACCTGCTAACCGCCCATTTCTCCCCTCAGTGTCTGTACCGTCGCGCTGAGAGCCTCCAACTCAGCAGCAAGGCCAACCATGGTCGCGTCCAATTGCTTCGTCAAGTATGGCATCGCTAGCCTGGTGGCCGCGAGCCAGGCGTCTGCCTTGGTGCCTCTCAATCTGATGATGCACGCCGTTGATCTCCACGCGAAACCCGACCCAGAGCAGCGCATATCGATCGAAGAGTACGAGAAGAAATATCCCAATATCAAGGCGTACAACTTTTCGGTCCCGATTGACCATTGGCATAACGATTCGACTTACGCTCCTCATTCAAGCGATTCATTTCCGCTTCGATACTGGCTGGACATCTCAAATTATCGCCCCGGAGGACCAGTTATCATCCTCCATTCTGGTGAATTCGATAGCGAAGGCCGACTTCCATATCTTCAGCATGGTATCGTCCCCATTTTGACCAAGGCTACGGGTGGCGTTGGACTCGTCATGGAGCATCGATACTACGGCACCAGCTTCCCCGTCCCAGACCTCACGACTGAAAACTTGCGCTTCCTCTCCACAGATCAAGCCCTCGCCGATACTGCATACTTTGCAAACAACATCGTGTTTCCCGGCTTGGAGCATCTCGACTTGACCGCTTTGAACGCTCCATGGATTATTTATGGCGGCTCTTATGCTGGCGCCTTTGCTGCCTTTGCTCGCAAGCTGTATCCCGAAACGTTCTACGGCGCCATTTCATCTTCAGGTGTTACTGCCGCCATTCAAAATCTGTGGCAGTACTTCGAGGCAGCGCGCCAGTACGCGCCCGGCGACTGCGGACCAAACACGCAGAAGATTACGCAAGTTGTCGATTCTGTTCTCTTCAGCGGCGATAGTGCAAAAGTGCGCAAGTTCAAGGAAATCTTTGGTCTGGGAGATCTCGAGGATGACGAATTTGCTTCTACCATCATTCGGGGCCTGTACGGGCTGCAGTCCACGAACTGGGATCCGGAAGAGGATGAAACTTCTCTCGGAGTCTACTGTGCCCTCATCGGGTCTGATGTCCGACTCTTCTCGAGTACTGCTCATCTCACCCCAACAGTGCGGGAACTCGTCAAGGAAGCCGGCTTTGCTACCGAATCCGAGGTCCTTTCCAATCGCATGCTCAACTATATTGGCTATATCAAGAATTACGTCAAGAAGACGCTCAAGTCGGCTTGTAAAAATAAATCTGCCAAGCAATGCTTCTCTGCCCGCCATGCTCCAAATGACGTGAGACTTGAAGCTGGCTGGTTACGCAGCTGGGCCTACCAGGTGTGCACACAGTAAGTGTCTCTATTTTATTCTTCGTGTCTGTCATCCTGTGATGCTGACTTCCATTCAGATGGGGATATTTTGTCACTGGCTCTGGTACGCCCAAGGACCAGCTTCCCATGATTTCTCGAGCCATCACTCTCGAATACGCCTCACTCCATTGCGAGAAGCTCTTCAACATCACCACCCCTCCCGATGTGCAGTCCATCAATAAACTAGGAGGATTCAACTTCAGCTATCCCCGCCTGGCTATAATAGACGGAGAACAAGATCCGTGGAGAGCGGCAACCCCCCATGCCAGTGGCCTGCCCGACCGAGAGTCAACTACCAGCGAGCCCTTCTTGCTTATTGACTGGGGTGTCCACCACTGGGATGAGTACGGACTGCCCGAGGATGTTCACATCCCGGGTCTGCCCCCGCCACAAGTCACTCAGGCACACCAGGCTGAGGTTGAGTTTGTCAAGGCGTGGCTGAAAGAATGGGAGAAGGAAAATGGAAGCTCATCAGCACGGCAGGATCGGGAAGAGGAGATTATAGATGAGCTATAACCTCGTGTACAACTTGCGACTATGTGTTATTAGCGTGCTCTTCTTTTCCATTTTTATGAAACAAGTCCATCTCTCTCATTAGATACTCGATCCGCGGCAATGTGAAGACGTGATCCCTTTTCCCCAATGCCTTCCAGACTCCTCATGCTTCTGATGAAAGTCAATAATGACTGGTACATTGCCTCTGAGTATAATATTGCTCGGAATGTTGTCGCCGTGGATAATTCTTAATGAAGGCGCCGAGTTCCATGCTCGACTCCTTCTGAGACGTTTAGATAGCTTTTCAGGCTGAGTTGGCTTGCCCTCATAATTTTGCCATCGGCAACTTGGCAGCCAATGTATTCAGCGATATTGGGATCTGGATTTTGTTGAAGAAGCCCACATATACTGCCTCCTGAGCACATTGTTTGCAATGCAGTTTGGTTGAGGATCCTGATGATGTTGATCGCAGGAGATTAACGAAAACTGCTTGGCAAAGACTGCATGGTAGAGGGTCAGGAGCTCTCAAAAATTGCTGGAACAGGAGGCGACAATAAGTCAGTATGTTTTCGATCGGCGGATTCTGAGAAAGTATAATAAGCTAATCTAAATGCTGGTGCAAGAAGTATTTTAGTTGAGAAGCTTAGTTGAGCGAAAGATTGATGTGATAAGAATTGCGTACAACCTTCGTATACCCACTTAGTAGGTAGGTAGGTATGTCTCGTTCTCGTGAATTCAGTGCCACAACGATATCCCATTAATTCTCTTGGCCAGTTTTAATATTCACCAATCTAGCTGTAGCTCAACAAATGGCCGGTCTATATGTGAAATATAGTAATTTACTGCTTGATATCAAGCAGACTTAAAGTAACAGTAGCAACAGCAGTGGCATGAGTGGTAGCCTATGCTATTCCTGGAGCGATGGATAATAGGACTGGGTCGCTGGATACATGTAATTTTTCCAAAAAAAAAGAATTCGCGTTGTCGCGAGTGAAAGCCTCGGAAATAAACGCGACATCTCGAAGATTGGATTTGCAACGCATTCATTGCGTTATCATCCAAGACTAAAGCGGCATTTCTTCCGAGGTTTTTGCTCCGAATGTAGAATTGCCGAGAGATCAGCCGCGTTTCTATAATAGTGGAGCGCAAAGGATGCTGTATTTTGAAGGGTTAATGTGGAGTTTGTCTTGATTCATGCAAGTCTACCTTTGCAAAGACCTGTCTGTCGGGACAATCAACGTCACAGTTGCAGGCGCTGTATGCATTATGACCGTGTCAAATGTTTACCTACTCAATATAGGTAGGTAGGTATACTACGAAGCAAAGCCGTCGTATTTTTTCGAAACTTTTGAAACTGTTGAATTTGCGCGACTGGAAAACTCGTCTATACGAGTAACGTCGGTGATATCTGCCGAGGACTATAATCCGGTACTTGGACCTACATAGGTAGCTAGCAGGCGGCAGTTCAGAGATAGCGCCGCCCCAAGACACAAATCGGCCGATACGTGTATACACTGGATGTCAGAGAGCCGAAAAGCTTCTAGTCTCACGCCACCCTTAAGGGGTCAATCTGGTGGCGCTCAACGGGTGCTCGGAACCGGATCTAGCCGTGCAGTGCAGGCAAGGAATTCTCCTTGCCTGCAGCACCCAGCAATCCACGATGCTCTCTGGGTAGATCAGCGCTGGAACTTCGCCAGACTCGCGGTTTTAGCGGCTCGGCAGCTTCTCTGCATCCGAGCCGGGCCTTTGGATCCGCGGACAGAATGCAGGTTGTAGAGGTCGCAGCAACTTGGGACGCTGATCAGCATTGCTTTTACCCAGACACCGATGTAACGGTATTTTATGATCTATTTTGCGGCTATAGGTAGAAAATAGTACAAATCTGTTGCATAACCTCTGCGCGCTTGCTTTATTCCGAGGTCCACGGACAAGTGTGTCTAAGATAGACCGCTCACGGGTTTAAGAGCTCCATTATCTGGCCATATCCATAATTCACCCAAGCGGAATCGGTGATGGAATCACCGACTCTTGAAAGCGTCGTGCAGAGTTTCAGGGACAAGGAGGCGGTTTTTTGTCGGCGTTGGGTCGTATTGCCTCTGCCGGTGCCGCCGTGTATTGTGGATGATACGTCATACGGGAATAGGCATCGGGAATCTTCCTCGGGATGTATGTTGGTGATACGATCACATACATTCACACGCAAGTATATAATGTAAATATCCTGTCGACGATGAAAAAGGGAAAAAATCACAAGAGCAGTCATTCATCTCAATATAACCATTTATTCTACAAAAGCAGCCACCTATAATTCTTATTTGATAATCTTCATTTAATATCTTCACAAAGACCAGCAGCTATATTACTGCAAAGAACAACCCTTGTTTTAAAAGAAAAAAAAAAAAACACCTAATATGGGTTCCGTCGCAACGCTCGAAGAGACTCGCTCCATCATCAACATCATTGAAGATGATGCTGCGAGTGACCCTAACCGCCCCTTTGTCTTCGTCCCCCGATCAACACGACCCCAAGATGGATGGGAGCCAGTCACATATAAACAGCTAATAAACGGTGTCAATCATGTTGCTCATATCATTGCACAAATGGTTGCCAACGATGCCCGAAAAGATAATTTCCCGACAATAGGCTACATTGGCCCAAATGATACGCGATATCTCATCTTTATGCTGGCCTGTATGAAAGCGAAATGTCAACCCTTCCTACCGTCTCCTCGAAACACCATTGAAGGCCAACTCTCTCTCTTAAAGGCCACCGATTGCCGCTATTTCTGGTACGGAGAGGGATACTTGCCAGTTATCCAGAAGATTCTTGCACAGCAACAGCTACAAGTAACCCAAGTCCCTAGTGCCAAAGAATGGCTCGAAGCCACGCCCAATCCTTTCCCGTATAATTATTCGGCTTATGAGACTCGGTCACATCCATGGATCGCTCTCCACACCAGTGGCAGCACGGGGATACCGAAGCCTATGCTCATCTGCCAAGCAAATCTCCAGCTTCTTGGCAAGCTTCGCGGTATCAGCGACCAGCACGGCAACACTTCTTTATACAATGCATGGGCTTCTCGCTCAACAAGAGTATTCAATCCTATGCCGTTATTTCACGGAGCGGGACTGGGAATGCTCATGATGCTCGCTGTCAATTACAAGATGCCTTGTGCCTTGAACATACCAGAGAAACCACTAAACACCGAGCTGGTGTTGCAGTGCTTGGCTCATGCTGGAGTTGACGGAGCTCTTCTACCCCCATCGGTGATTGAAGATGTCTCTTCCACCGAAGCCGGCGTAAAAGCGCTAGCAAATCTCAGTTTCATCTCATTTGGAGGTGGCAGTCTGTCCGGGCCAGTGGGCGACAAGCTGGTGGACAATGGAGCGTTAATAATCAATCTTTATGGAGCCAGCGAGTAGGTTTATCATTCAAGTTAATGTCATACTACTGTTCGCTAACCAATCATATCTAGGACTTTCCCTCTGGCTCTACAAGAGCAGCCAAATCCCCGCCTTTGGCGGTATTTTATTTTCAACTCCGAACTAATTGGAGCCGAGATGACTCCAACAGCATGGGAGGGAGTTTACGGATTCAAAATACGCCGCAACCCACGAGATGCTGGCCTCCAACCTGTCTTTAATAACTTTACAGAAAGGGATGAGTTCCTTACCGGAGACTTGTTCGAGGCTCACGAATCTTTGCCCAACCACTACAAGTACTATGGTCGAGGGGATGATGTCATCGTCTTCTCAAACGGAGAGAAGCTGAATCCTGTGACCATAGAGGACATGGTTGTTGCTCATCCAGCTCTTAAGCATGTCTTGGTTGTTGGACAGCAAAAGTTCCAGCCAGCCATCATCTTGGACCCGAAGGATCCCGTGAAGAGCGACGCGGAAGCACAGGCACTAATTGAGGATGTCTGGCCTCTCATTGAGCAAGCCAATAAACAAACAGTTGCACATGGTCGTATTGTTCGACAGCTGGTAGCCATTTCAGACCCCAATATGCCGTTTTTGCTAGCTGGCAAAGGCACTGTGCAAAGGACTCAAACTGTCCGTTTGTACAATGATTACATCGAGAGTATTTACCTGAAAGCAGACACTGCTGTCAATAATGTAGACTTGGATCTCAGCAGCCAGCAAGCCTTGGCGTCGTCTATCAAGGAGCTGCTTCAAGACAAGCTTGACGTTGAACAGCTTGAACAGGATACGGACTTTTTCAGTCACGGTGTTGACTCATTACAGGTCATTACCATGGCTAAAATGCTGCAAGCGGGGCTTGAGAAGTCAGGGATTGACTTTGATCCTAACATTGTCGCAACTCGCTCCATCTATGCCAACCCTTCAATCGAGCTTCTTTCCAGCTTCATCTTCCGATCAATATCCAAATCCGATGGAGAGAATGGCGACTCAGCAGAGGCAGAGTTTAACGCTCAGCAAATCAAAGCCATGGAGGATATCGTTGCAAAATACACCAGCAATCTTCCAAAGCGCAATGACGCTCAAAGGGATCCAAATGAAACTGGTCAAACAGTCATCTTGACGGGCTCGACAGGCTCTTTGGGAAGCTACATGCTAGATCAGCTCGTCAACTCACCTCGCGTCAGCAAAGTGTACGCACTCAACCGTGGTGCTGACGGAGGCCGTTCCCGCCAGGAGGATATAAATGCAAACCGTATGTTGACTAAAGATTTCTCAAAGGTTGAGTTCTTGGCCTCAGACCTATCAAAGCCAAATTTCGGGCTTGATGCTGCCAAGTATGCGGAAATGCTGTCTTCGGTGGACAGAATAGTCCACAATGCTTGGCCGGTCAACTTCAATATGCCGATTGCTTCATTTGAGCCATTCATTCGCGGGGTTCGTCACTTTGTTGACTTTGCGGGCGCTTCGCCCAAGAAAGTTGC
This sequence comes from Trichoderma erinaceum, assembly GCA_026401215.1. Taxonomy (NCBI): domain Eukaryota; kingdom Fungi; phylum Ascomycota; class Sordariomycetes; order Hypocreales; family Hypocreaceae; genus Trichoderma; species Trichoderma erinaceum. The sequence goes on from JALIRY010000064.1 coordinate 27,930, forward strand.
TGTGGTGTTTGTATCAAGTATAGGCACTGCAAATAGCTGGAAATCTAGTGAACCTGTGCCTGAAAGGCGACTCGATGATCCGAACTTGGCAGAGATGGGATATGGATTGTCGAAACTCGCGGCCAGCTTCATCCTGGACGCGGCGGCGGCACAGTCTGGACTAGCCACCGTATCTGTGAGAGTCGGACAGATCGCTGGGCCTAAGGCTGGAAATGGCGTCTGGAATCCGCAAGAGTTTGTACCAAGCTTGATTGCCAGCTCAGTTCATCTCGGAGTCCTTCCAAGTCATCTTGGTCCATTCCAATATGTCGACTGGGTCCCGACAGAAGACGTTTCTGGAATCATCCTTGATGTGGCTGGCATAACTAATTCGGCTCCTATTGCTGAGATTAATGGCTACTTCCACGTGCAGAACCCGGCCAAGGTGCAATGGTCTGAAGTAGCCGACACTCTTAAAGAATTTTATGGTGGACGCATTAGAGAGCTCTCAAGCCTAAGTGAATGGGTTGCGCTTCTGGAAGCCAGCGCTTCTGATGAACAAAATCTGAATAAAAATCCCGCTGTCAAACTTCTCGATACTTATCGCGGGTTTAGAGATAAGGAGGCAGCCGGAGAGGCACCTGTTATTTTTGACATGAAGAGGACAATTTCTAAAAGCACAACGGCTGCGGCATTGAAGCCCATTGATACAGAGCTGTTGCGAAAGTGGTGCACTGCATGGAACTTTTAAGGCGAATGCTCTTAGGTAGTGAAACGTAATTTTGACGGTTATCTTCAATTCTGTTTGCTCATATTTAGGACTTAATAGAAGTAGATATTTTGAATGCCAGTTGCAAAACTTCTATGAGATCTGATTGAAGATCAAGTGATAAGCCGAAAGATGACTCGTAGTGATTTGCCAACCTTCAAAGCGACTACATGTATATATCTCTCCTAGGTCAAATCTCTATCAACTACATCTTCTAGAATCGTTTCATTCCTGGCTTCAGCAGCTTTGCGCGCCAGCTTAAGTGTCCTGGTGTCTCTTTCTGTGTTTCGCGTAACCCACCACGTAAGAAGAGTGACCAGCATACATAGAGCGACCAAGGCCATGGCCACAGCAAAGGGTACTGTGTAATGAGGAGCGTATTTGCTTCTGAAGATCTGAGGTCCCACTGCTCCTCCGATCTGGCCATAGGAGTTTACAAACCCAATCGAAAATGCCGAGCCTGTTGCCCTGCTTGTGGTTTGGACTCGCCAGGGCCACATAAGCGGATACCAGGCTGCTGCACAGCTGTTTCCGATGAGTGTAGCGGTATAGACGCCGGCGTTATTTGGATAAGCGACCAGAACTGCGTAGCAGACGATTATCGTCAGCAAGCACCCGATTGGATACAGCGGCCTCGGATATCGGCCATTGTCAGCGAAAACTCCAGAAACGCCAATCAGAATTAGGGACGCAGCCGTAATGGGTAAGTTGAGAATCTGAGCCGTCGCGATATTCCTTAAAAGTCATGTTAAATAGCGTATTAAAATAGTACTGCAATGAATAGTCTCACGTGAATCCCAAATTCGCAATGACTGTTGACTGGTAGAAGCGGACGCCGTTCGTGCCAATTGTGTAAATAGCCCAGATCAGGGTGAATAGCCAGAGTCGGACATCTTTAAGCGAGTCTACAATTTCGCTGAGTTTAAAATTTTGTTCACTGGCCCGAGGAGCGTTTGCGGGTAGCCGAGCTTGAATGAATGCTTTTTCTTTGTCTGTCAACCAGCTTGCCGTCTCTGGAACTGACCATCACAGCACGTTAGATCAAGTCATCTTCGGGCTCGGAATATACGAACAATCTGGAAGTAGAAACCACACAGCGATTCCGAATACAACCGTTACAGCTCCTTCGGTGAGAAATAGCCTGCGTAATGGGTGTCAGCTATACCGCTCAATGGCCTCGGTGAGGCATAGAGGCTCACCATTGCCAGCCAGAAAGCCCAGAAGACCCAGACGCGTTGTCAAATGCAAAAGCTAATAGGCCACCGAAAATTCCCGAGGCATTACCACAGATGTCTAGAAAAGGATCAGTATAGATGCAAACACTAAAGGGCCGAGATGAACCCACAAAAGTACAAGAGTCTTAATGACATCTCATCTGGTCGATACCAGTAACACATCTGAAGGAGAATTCCGGCGAATTGGCCCGATTCTGCCTATACTCTGATAAGATTTCCGTCTCAGACTGTGAACGGGAAACATACTAGTCCAAGGAAGAACCTTGTAGTATAAAGGCCACCTTTATTATGTACAGCAGCATGCAGCATCAAACAAATACCCCACGTAACTATGATTCGCGACTGCCATCTTGATGGCGTAAAGTATTTTAACAGCAGATTTGATGGGGCTTCGCCAATAATGTATGGTATCTTGTCATAAGTTAGATGCTGAAACAAGACAGTTGATATCTGGGATCTGGCATACATAGTATACAACTGTGACCAGATTGTACTCGTCTGATGTCATGCCAAGCTGATTCATGATATTTTGGTGAGTTCCCTGGTTCATAATTCGAGCATTTGATACCTGCGACAGGTCGTCAGTCTAAGCCACTGTTTGATCCATGCCGAGCGATTGCTTACATTGTCTGAATCCAAATTCTTGAACATGAAAATAAGTGAGCACAAAGGCATCAGATGCCAATCAATGCGCCTTAGTAGCTTCTTCTCCTCTTCGGCAGTGAGAAGTGTGCGTGCGCCTTGGCTATCTGCTTGAAATCCATCGATTGCTTCGTCTATTGGTAACTGGGATATTATCTCGCCTCGCTTTGCATAGTGGATTTTGGTGTCGTGAGATACAATTGGCGTATTGACTTCAATATTTTCGTCAGAGTCTTTAGTAGTCATTTTGCACACTTATCATAAATTGTGGTTTTCTATAATTACTGTTGACACATACTATCTCAAGCTTACTTATGGCCGAAAATACATTATAAAGGGCAAATAAGAGACACCTTTCGCTGATCATGCCATGTACACCCTGCAAGCACGCATGTCGAGACCATCCCGCAATTTAGCTGATCAAATGATAAGCCATTTGAGAACCCAGCAAGCATTTGTATGGTGACACATCATTGTTGATATGCATAATAATTACAATCGCTAGATAGACAGTTATATCCGGGCGATTTATATGCACACTATATATCTTGCGCCCGTTGGCAGATCTAAAGTTACTGTTGGAGACAGGGAGGGGCAAGCTCGCAATTAAAGTGCACGATCACGCAAGGCAACTATGATCTCAAACGCACCAGATAGGTACTAAACGGGTTACGAGGTGCATTTAGCCAGTGTGCGATCGGCATTTGGAGTCCAAAATCGTATGTTTAGGATATTGCGGATAATATAAGTATCTAAACATAGCCAAGTCATGGCGGCGCGTGGTTAAAGTACGAGAAATCCATCGTATTAAGGAAAGTCAACATTATATTTGACTCGATCACCAATTATATCAGATATGGCAACTGTAATTAACCTTGCGCAGGGACCTGTTGAGATCCCTGCGTATCATCAGGTACCGGAGACAGCTCATGAATGTATGATGTTGGAATATCTCCTCTATAAGCACCCATTACTTACATGTGACCTTTGGAGTGGATTGGGCCGACCTGGTCACTCTTGACCTTTCTCAGTTTGAAGAACCAGGCGGTAAAGCCCGTTTGGCAAAGCAGCTTCAAGAAGCGATCCAAAAAATTGGTAGGTAATGCCCATCCTGTATTTGCTACCAGTGTTAAAACAAGATTGGTCAAGGCTTCTTCTACATAACAAATTTTGGTTTAAGCCAAGAACAAGTAGATCGCCAATTCGCCATCGGCAAAGAAGTGTTTCGATTGCCTACAGAGGAGAAACTCAAATATCGAGCTGAGTTAGAGAAAGGAGGTTATAACGGCTATAAACCGCTGGGACTTAGAGTAAGTAAAATGAAACTCACCGCATCATTCACAGTCCGCTGATATGTCATGAATGAAGGAGGTTGCTCCGGGTATCTGGGATAACACTGAAATCTTCAACATTCCCAAGTTCATACAAGCCTATGAGCGTCCACAGCCGGAAATCATCAACCAGAATCGCCAAGAAATCGAGAAATTTGCACGACATATCCACGACCATATCGTTGGGAAACTTTTAATCCTCTGCGCCATTATTCTAGAGCTACCAGAAGACTATTTTCTGAATCACCATCGCTACAATGAAAAGTCCGACTGTCACCTGCGATACATGAAGTATCATCATCGTTCAGACAAGGAGAACCAAGCTCTCGATAACGTCTGGGTGAAAGGGCACACGGATTTTGGGAGCCTCACGCTGTTGTTTCGGCAGCCTGTATGTGCACTTCAAGTACGGACTCCAGAAGGTAATTGGCGCTGGGTTCGTCCATACCCAGAAAGCATAACAGTCAACCTAGCCGACTCGCTCGACTTCTGGACAAATGGCTTCTTGAAAAGCTCAATCCATAGAGTGGTAGCCCCTCCACCGGATCAACGAGAGGTCGACAGATTAGGGGTGCTATATTTCGTCAGGCCAGAAGATAGCACAGAGTTGAAGCCCATCACTAGCACTGTCCTTCAGCGCCTCGGTTACTCTAAGGAGACAGACACGAGTGCAGCCGGGATCACGGCTGGTGAATGGGTAAAGGCGAGAGTTGCCAAGGGAGTCGCCAAAGAAAACAAGCCACGAAGCGAGGTCGGAGAACAGGTTATAATCGGTGGATTAACTGCAAAGTACTATGATTAGATTCATAGCAGAGACTTATGGGCTCCAAGCTACAGATCATCTTCAATGTATTGCTTATACACTGTAGGATAAAACTTCTGACCGTTGATTCTATGAGATCTCACTTTGGTGCGCAACTGGCTTTCGCCCCAAGTGTCGTATTTGCCGCGTAGAAACGGAGAATCAATGGCCTTGCTTTCCTCTGATTCAAGACCAGCATCGTGCCGAAAGTTGGAGAAGTGATCCTCCAAAGTCCCAAGAGCCTGGCTTTTCGTCAAGTCTCGCCGTACGCCTTGAAAGAAGGGAACGCTGAATCTTTCATCGCCACTTGAGAGTACTCGATGTATGGTTGCCTTGCAAACGCCGTGCGTTACTACTTCAAATGCTTGTCCAATATTTACCACGAGCGTGCCCGGAATCACAGGGACGTCGATCCAGTCGCCAGCTTTGTTGAGAACTTGCAATCCCTTGACGTTTGGTGGCGAAGCCTGAAGCAAAAATGTCCACCAGCCGGATGAGTCTTTGTGAGGGCCAACGCCTTGGCCAGACCCTGTAACGGCCGGATAATGTACAAGTTTGAGCCTGTGCTGATCAGAAAGAAAAGACTCGAATGTATGGCTGGGTAATTCTAGCGCTTGGGCAACCAGTGTAAGAAAACGCTCTCCAAGAAGAGTCAGCTCCAAGATGTAATTCTCAACAATTGGCTGCAGCTCTGAGAGTCCGGTAGGCCACTACCCATAAATGCCGAGTTAGACATTGACAATAAAATGAGTGATTAATTTTTGTTGCTACACACCTGGTTGGGGCCTCTTAGACCTTCATAGAGAGGTGCATTGGGATCTGAGATGGCTGTCAACTCTGTTGCAAACTCAATCTGCTCTCTGACATCGGCCTGGCCATTTGTGATTTCCGTGCCTGCTCCCGAGTATCCAAGGAAATGCTTCGAGTTCTCCAAAGCTGCTGCCTTTTTTGCACTGTCTGGGAGCGCAAATAGCTTCGGAAGTATGTCGACGAGACTGTCAAGTACTGATTGAGGCACCTTGTGATTTGAGATGTATAGGAATCCCACCTCTGTAAGAGCGATGCGAAGAGCGTTGAGGAGAGTCGGGAGCGATGTGGGATCATCTGCCAGGGCCAGGTCGATGACAGGAATCTCCTGAAAGCTACTTTTAGGGCCTGACATTATTGGGAATGAATATAATTCGATGAGACAGAGGATACTCAATCAAATAACTGGAAGTTCTAGGGGAAAACTCGGTTTGAGAAATTGAGGCTTTTGCGATTCCATTAACCGAAGTCGCCATATTCAAGCTTGCTTATGTAAATTCTCTTACCAAATACACTACGCTGATCTCTGCAGTCTAAAGGACATCATTCGATTTAAGTGGCTGAGTTAGAAATGATGCAATTTTAAAGCATGACTAACTCGGCGCGTTCTATTCTCGCTACAATTACACAGTAGAAAGCGGAGTATGTAGTTTAATCCCGTGTAAGTCAGATGTCCACCCATAGTAGGTTTGCTCTCACTGACAGGTTGCAGTGCCTTCTTATGTATTGGGCAAATGAAACATAGACTACTGAGCAAAACATTATAAATTTGGCTACACAGAGTCTTGCATCTTGAATCATCGGCTTATTTGACCCATTGAAGTTCGGCTTCAAAATTGGTAATCAGGATTGAAATCCAATTAGGCAAGTTGCTTGTCTTGTTACAGCCGGACTGCTCTGAGAGTCTGAGGCAATATATCTCTGCTTACGGTAGGATATCTTGGGCTGTCTCCCATTAAAATTTCTGCCGGTATAAAACTTAGCTTATTTCGGACATTTACATGTTTCATTTCGCAAGCTAAGTGCTGAAACAGCTTCCTGCTTTAAGCTAGTTTGTTGGGTAAGACGAGCTCTAAGCAGTTGTTGGCATGCGCATGGATATACCGCGTTTCTCTCACTGCTGACTGGCAAAACACACAGTAAATCTAAAACTTGATAAACCCATGTCTTGGAGTCCACTTCCTTATGTCCGGTGATGCCTTTTGTGATCCATATCTCAGTAGTTCCAGCTCGCTGGTTGATACACCGAGCAGCTACGTATCACACGGTTGATCTTATAAATGACACTAACAGCATGGGACATCACTGAAAAGGGTTCATCAGCGACAACTATTCTTCCGTACTTCATGACCTGCATACTGAAAATTTGCTACTAGATACCACAGAGTACCTAGGTAATACTATGTGGGAGACTTTTGGTTCTCATCAATAGGCGTATGGCGTATGTAGCCCCCCACATAAGAATTTGAATGCGTATTGATACCCTGCATGGACGGTGTCCTCGCGCATGCCACCATCCCAACATACTGGGACAGATGACGATGGAACGATCGTCGCCGTTGTGGGATGCTAGTCATTCACGTGGAGGACCCATGAGTTGCATCACACACGGCACTAGCGATATTACTTTTGGTCACTAACCCGTTGTATATACTATCGCTGCTCAACACTTTGACTGCTCAAGTTGTTATCTGATGTTGACTTGGCGATAACATGTAACATCACAAGGCATCTCGGCCTGGCGAATAATATCGCAGCTGGGGAAGAGCCCCGGCACCGAAACTTTACCGCAATAGGTGCAGGCAAATGGCCGCTATCTATCATCCTGCCAATGACAGCCTAAACTGTCCGCATCTTCGTGGGGTTTTCTTGCCAGGGTCCCATGAGCGGTAACTTGGCTCACTTGCCGCCATGAATATTACATTCTACATTTGTTGTTACATGACCATCAATAATATGGCACAGCTGCCGTTTACTCTTGAGAAATATGAAGGTTCCTTCGAAGCATCAAATAGTTTGCATAATGATTGTATTCTGTCTCTGAATTATGGGTTATTATCGGTGCCGCATTAACCATTCTAGAGCTGAGTCTAATTACAATGCTATGCCAACTGCAAGTCGGGCCTTCCTAGTGGACATTTAAGCGCCCTAATCAGTGCAGTTTCGCACAAGTCCAAGTAGTAGATGGGCGCTTGGAGAAGATTAGAAATTAAAGCATGCCGCAAATTACCAATAACAGCAGCAGATTTCTTATAGCTATCAGACCAGGTTCACTCAATATACACGTACCTTGCAGATGGCTGACGCTTCGTGAGCTGATTCATTTACTGCTGACATTGTAGTACTACTGGGTTTGTCGCGAAGTCATGCGGAAACCCATGTAGCTTGAGATGTTTCTATAGCTGACACAAAGCGTCCGAAATTTCAACTCTCAACCAAAACCACTTTGTGCAGCAACTTTAGCCTCAACCTAGCGCAACGGTAGACATGTGTGGTAGCACGAGCGTCCACAAGGCGTACAGTGGAATAGTTTGCGCCTCAGGGCTGCTTGTGACACCAGGGTGCAACCCCAGACCAAATGACTGCCGCAGCTGTCGTGTGCACGCACGTGGAGCGCGAGATGAAGAACTGGAAGGGTGCAGACAGCTACTGATAACGGCTTAAACACTGAAGCTACGCGCCCACGGGAACAGTATCAACGGACCCTCCAGGCGTGAGACCACAGACGGGCTGTTGCGCGTTTGCAGCTTCTACCTTACAAAAAGAGCGTGGGCTCAAACACCTCGCGATCTTAGAGCTACCTGATTGAGCCTAGACATGGTTCCAACGGCAGCCGAATTACCGAGCTGTGTAGCAGTAGTCCAGGAACGCGAGATCCAGTGGCCGGGCTGCAGCCAATCGCCTTTTTCGTCAGTTCTTCATTGAGAACCTGAGTCGGCTCTTCGCTCTGAACCGTTTACTGGCGGTCCGTCACTTGATCCTTCATATAGCTCTAGCGGGCAGCTACCCGCGCGATTGAGGCCGTCATGTAACGTCCCCTTCCCGGATTGGATGTTTCTCTCAGATTAGGCATCTGGAAACGCAGGCGAGAATGCGGAGTGAGGCCATATTGAGACGGGCTGCAGGGAGCCACTATCAGGTTGGGTTTCTGAATGGTGTTTTGAATTGATGTTTAAATACACCTCGAGCTTCCTTATGCCGATCCTTTTCTGTCGGAGCCAAGAGTTTCTTCATCACTTTTACATTCCCTCTAAACCAGGTCCTTGACGGATCGGTCCTCTCCTTCTGGATATACTTATCTTTCCCGTATATATTATCTCTTTTTTCTTACATAACAGTATACAAAATGCTCTTTCAAAAGACTCTCTCCTGCCTCGGCCTCTTGGCCAGCGTTGCCTCGGCCGCTCCCTCTCTTAGACGTCGTGCGACTTCAGGTGGCCCGCTCAACGTCGTCTACTGGGGCCAGAACGGCGGCGGCACTATCGAGAACAACGACCTTTCTGCGTACTGTACAGCCACTAGCGATATTGACGTACTGGTATTGTCTTCATTATGGCAGTGGTCGAATGGCGCCACGGCCATGGGGGGCTCATTTGGTCAATCTGTTTGTCTTCTCTCTTAACTAGGATTACGGAGCGCCTGTACTAACAACTGTGTAGTGTGGAGTTACCAGCTCAGGCCAACCCCAAAATTGCGACGCCTTAGTTGCTGCTATAACAAAATGCAAAAACGCTGGCGTGAAGATTATACTGAGTATTGGAGGCGCAGCTGCCTTTTCTAGTTTCGCCTCGGCAGACGAGGCATCAGCAGCCGGTCAATACGTATGGAATGCATATGGCGGCGGAAGCGGTGTCACAAGGTATATACCTTTCCCATCTCCAAGAAGTAAAAAACAGTCACTCACCTAGTAAAGGCCTTTTGGTAACAACATCGTGGATGGCTTCGACCTGGATCTGGAAATCGCAAATGGAAACGAGTACTTCATCCCTTTCCTCAACACGCTTCGATCGAACTTTGCCAGTGATCCCAGTCATAGCTACGTGATCACAGGAGCTCCGGTAAGATGATTTCACAAGATTTAATGAGTAAATACAGTGTGCTAACATGAGATTCTAACAGCAATGCCCGATACCGCAAGTTCTCCTTGAATTGCCAGTTGAGACTCATAAAGTGCTAACATGATTTTTGTAACAAACAGAGAACCGAACATGGGAATTATAATACAGGGCGTGCAATTCGACTACTTATGGATTCAGTTCTACAACAACAACAACTACACAGTTCCCTGCAGTTTGGGTATCAATGGCGGAGCTCCTTTCAACTACAACAACTGGACATCCTTTGTTGAAACTACCCCATCTAAAAACGCAAAGCTTTTCGTTGGTGAGTGACCTTGACTATTTTGGATGTCAATTGGCTTGTTCTAACAGCTTGTAGGTGTGCCTGGTTAGTATAATTCTTGCTTCTTTACGATACCTTGTAATTTAAGGATCTATCATACTGACCGCCTAATAAAAAGCTTCTCCTCTTGGGGCCAACGGTGCTCCGAGTGGTTCAATTTATTATGCCACTCCCCAGCAGCTGGCTCAGATTGTCGCCGAAGTCAAGGGAAACTCAAACTTTGGCGGCATCATGATGTGGTCCGCTGGATTTTCCGACTCTAACGTCAACAACGGTTGCAACTATGCTCAGGAAGCCAAGAACATCTTGTTGACTGGCTCTCCTTGCTCTTCCGGACCTGTTACTGCCTCGCTTCCACCAGTTCCGACTTCGACTTCGGCCTCCTCGCCACCACCAAGCAGCTCAACTCCTCCTTCCACTGGCTCCGGGTCCGTTCCTCAATGGGGACAAGTAAGTCACACTCCATGATGTGCAAAAAGACATTTTATCTAACATAGAATAGTGTGGCGGTAGTGGTTACACAGGACCAACTCAGTGTGTGTCACCATACAAATGTGTGGCCACCAGTGAGTGGTGGTCTCAGTGTGAGTAAATATGAGAATTTCATCAGATTTAAAAATCACTAGCGGCGAACTCGGAAAGATCAAGTAGATCAAAAAATCTCTTCCTTCTATTGTATATAGCCAATTTTGATGCAGCTTTGCGTCCATTCAAGTATATATTTCATGAATTCACATATCTTGGACCTTGATTTAGTCCAATCTCTATACTGTATCCTCGGTCTTGGCAAACATCTATTCGTTCAATGATCGCCATATGCTCGCGAAGTATTGATTCGCAAGCTTATCGTGCATTGCAGATGTGTACCACATGTATCAAGCAATAGCATTCAATAGTTGCGGGGTCGTTGAAAGTATAGCCGAATACAAAATCCTACCGTAAAGTCGTTATTCTTCCATATGTTCCCTCTGTTCAATCATTGATTCTCAAAACTTATATCCAAGACCAGAAAATCCTTTTCCAATGCAGTAAGTCATTCACAGCCTACCAACTAGACACCCTAGCTTTTCCTCATTCCTGTTCCACTCATCGGTTTAGACGTACTGTATTCGTATGTGGTAGGGCTATACTATCCAGCGCTAAATATATCTTGTTCAAAACTATTTGAAAGATATGCTCTGTGGCTATGCTTTGGATTGCCTTATTCGCTGATTATATCGTCATCTCACTCACAGGATCGAAATTACTCCTCATTCCTGGGTACTTCTCAAATTTAATGGCTGACTGCGGATCAATTTAGAGCAATGATTGTCAACGACGGACAAGGCCTCCAACGCTTCGAAAATCATAGCTTCCGCTCGAATTAGTTAGAAGCAGATGAGCCATTGAAAGGTCATTGTACAGGACTAGTCGTGGTAAAGTGCGCTAAAGTTAGAATACATAATCCAGCTTAGATAAACAGGTTTCTGTAAACTACATTGAACAATTGCTTACAGTCTGTCGGAAACATATAGAAATGTATTGCTTCCATACGTTGAATTTAGACTGCTAAGGCAGTCAAATAAAAAGCTATGGATTCGAAAACTGCATATTTCTTACTGGTAAAGAAAGCAAGAGTTGATTTGTGAGGGCGACGTTTTGCATATATGTACATTTAATTGACTTTGTTACTTATCAATCTTGCCCTAATTGGATCAGATAAACACTTCGGTTAGCTATTCAGAGCCGACCCGGTACGGATAAGACCTACGTGGGGGCACTAAGGCTGCAGCGACTTGGCCACGGTTGCCCTGTTGCCCAGATGTGGATTTGTAACTCATAAATCTGTTGTTCAGAGCAATTAAGTAGAAGCTAATGGTGATCAATTGGTGCAATAGTACTTTGTAATGAAGGCGTAGTCTTGGAGGATGACGCATGAAAACGCCACTGGCTATACGTCTACTTTCACTTGCTATATAGATTGTAAATTGCGATTTTGTTATTGTTTTTTATAGTTGATATCTATACTGTCCCGTTATGTCTACTGCTACGCGTTATTTCCCAGCCATGCGCGGCAGATCATAAAACTGTTACTATTTGGGAAGAAAGTTTACATGTAGGCTCGGATCGCACCCACATTTTGCAGGATTACTACAAGGAATTTGTAGAATACCATTTTGAGTTCTTTAGTATTCTCTATCGATCAAACCGGAAACCAGAAGTATGCAATCAAAGTACGTACATGCATGTGCCGACCACGCCCAGCCGTATACTCATCCTATCATTCCAAATCCAACTTTTTCCGCTGCTAGTAATCCTATCATTTAGCGTGCTGCTAAACTATGTTTAGTCGGTCATTAGCCCAGTTTTGTGATTTGGACCGTGTGTATGTAGCCCGGGTCGGCTGGAGGTAACTAGGATTTTTGTTCCAAAGTTAATCCAACATTATAAGAAGAGCTAACATTCTTCAGACTCCATTGAAAGCTTGTCTTCGAGCAATTGCGTCTATATAGAAAATCCAAGATTCTAAAACTCCATTTCTCTATTTCTACAATCTAAACCAACATTTGTCGGAATATTGCGAGTATGGATTACGACTACCGCGCTCTCCCGCCCTCGTCTTTTATACCATTCTTCGAAAATGATGATTCTCGCTGGCAGGCAGTGCAAGATCGAGACATTAATTCTGATGGATTATTTGTCTACGCAGTCAGAAGCACAAAAGTATTTTGCCGACCGGTTTGCAAATCCAGACATCCTCGCCGATGCAATGTTTCGTTTTACGCGACAGGAAAACAAGCACAGCTATCAGGCTTCCGCCCATGCAAGCGTTGTAAACCAGAATTAGAGGGTCTCATGCCCGAGGAAACGGCGGTACAAAAAATTCGCGAATTTTTACAAGAGCTGGAAAGAACAGGGATCAATGACGAAGGCTCTTATCAGCTCACCTTGAGTCAAATGGCGAGGCAAGCCAAAGTGTCGAAGTGGTATTTTCACAGAGTATTTAAGAAATCCATGGGCGTAACCCCCGTTCAATATCTGAAGATATGGCGCGACACGATACATTCGCAAAATCAACTGGACAATAACGGCCTACATTGGCTCGACCAACCAGCCCCCTGTACCGTTGAGTGGCCTCAGCTTACGGAGACATTTCCGAACAGCGAGGACTTTTCGACGGATACCGTCTCCAATGTCACAAACGAGACTGACGAGATAATGGCTGCCGATTTTGCTTTTCCGAGCTGGCTCACATGATGTGGATATTGTTACCGAGGCTTTGGTGAGGGAAGAAAAAAGGAGGGGGGCCGGTAATACTCAAAGCATAGATTGTCATAGCTTTTTATTTTTTCCCCATTGAAGAAATAAATATTCATGCAGCACAAAGAAAAAATCGTCCTTAAACTCTAGTGAGCAGCGGAAAGGCGCTCGAGGCACTCAAGAGGTTGAAGTTCGAGCACACGCGATCTCGTCTGCATCCCCAGTCAGGTATGGGCTCAGGGATAAACACATCTCTGCCTTTTACGCGTATTTGGTTTCTGAATGTCTGTCTCGGTTGACATCACTATTTGCTAGATTCGCCTAATCTAACTAAGGAAGATTTTTGCCCATGATTGCATCTTGCGTAACCGTTATAAAATGAGTTGGATGGAATAGGTGTAGCAGGGCGACAGTCCCCGTTTAGGCGTCTGATTGTAGAGACGTAGTGAGAAAGGTTGTCACACTTAAAATAGTCTGACAGTTGAAGGCCTGCTAGGCAACCGTTTTGTGTTTTTTTTCCTCTCGCTCTCTTTGTCTATATACGGCCGGGCAGCTCGTTAAGACAGTGGCGCTGGACTTGTTTCGTCAACGTGGTGCGGCAGAGGCTGCTTATGCTGCATTTTGTGCTCCGCAAATCATTTCACTAATACCATTTGTGGTGCATTCGATCCAACGCTAACGTCAACGCCACCTGGCGCCTCCGCAACGTCCCTAGATAAAGGAATATGCCCCGATATTGCGTTTGACAAGCCCGGGTGCAAGGCTGCGTCGCAACGCTATTTGCCCAGAGCGAGAAAGCGGAGCAAGGTTTGCAATATAAGCAAGTTTTTGCGCCGCAGCTAGCGGAAACTCGCACCTGCCTTGCTCCGGGGTAGCGACGTTGTAGGTATGTATATATTACTATGTTACAGCCATAAGACACTACCTATCCAGAGTTGAATGTGCTCTTAGTTGTTAGAAATCTATGTCATTGGGCTGCGTGGCGTTGGAAGCTTGCAGAGATTGAGACGCAATAGAAAATGAATGCCAATTTTCTACAAAACAGTATGTACAGTTAGGTACTCGTAGGAAGATTACTAACAAAGATTTTGAAGAGTGAGTTCGTTCATCAGCACGTTTACATAGTCTCCTATGTGTTACTTTGAAGTCAGTCATGGAAGATAGCTTATGAAAGTGAAATTGTATGTAATCATGTTTTGCTGCGAAAACTTCTGCATCTACTCACTCTTAACTCAAGCTGGCTACTCATGAACGTCCTCCGGCAACTGAAACTATAAGTGTGAAAGCTAGTTTTGTATTCTCATCGCTTCGTTAGTTTACGTTTGGTGTCAATGTCAATAACACACTCCCACTCTTTCCAATTCTAGAACGACACCCACTAGCTTCCGTTTCCTTTGGTTCTGAGGTACCCGTACTAAGCTTCCTAGGCCGTTCCTCAGCCTTTGATGCTAACTTGATTTGATCATTAATGCGGAGTTTCATAATCCCAGCTCTTCGCCAATGACTCCTCGTCTTGAAGTATCTGTATTAGATAAACATAGGTGGTACTCGCTGAGCATTTATGGCTGATTGGTATAATAACAAAGCGTCCAGGTTGCTGGTCCTTGCGAGATCATTTTGTGACCAGGCTTGCTGTATCATCGTCCTTAGCATCTTGAACTTTCGGAGTGGCCTGCGCTCTAGCAAAGTCTCTATCGTGACTAGCACCAGTCGACGCTCATCTTCCGTCGATGCTTCAAGTGCTATGACAAAAAGGGGCCAAGGCCGATCACATCTCGCCGTCACCTCCAACGCCCTGTATGCCTCGGCCGCCAGTTTGATAACATGTGGGGTGTCTCGGGGACTATTACGGGCTACTCGCTGAAGATAGAGAAGCGCGGCAAGACGATAAAGTTCAGCGATTTGAGCGTTGTATGAAGATATTTCGTCCAACTTCGAGGTATCAAATTCCTCGCCTTGGCTGAGACGATGCAATCGCTGTTCCAAGATTTCCAGGCGTGCGTTGTGCTCTGCAGATTTGTAATGCTCGGAATCGCGATCAAGAACGTTATCAAAAATCTCGTGTAGAATGTCTAGCAGCTCAAGTGAACACCCCCATGATGTCAGAACCTATATCGGTCAATTAGCTTGAGGGATTTTTTCTCTCAGTTTCTTATTTGTAATAAAAAACGGGAAAGGATAGGGGATGACGCCGCTACTTGCAGTGTGCTGTGAAACTGAGTGGGGAGGCTTCGATTTGATCTTCCTCTGTCTCGCTATCCATGTCTGCTGCTCGTCTTTCCGAAGCCAGTGAAGGACACTGAACTTGCACATGGTATAATAGTAAAAAATCCAGTCCATCATTGTGGCCGAATCTCCCTCATAAGTATCCCCAGGGGTATATATCGTATCGACGATTCTTTTGGTGCCGCTGAAAAATATCGCCCAGCGAAGAGACGATTCGCCGTTTTCCATCTATATTTGTGCACTCGCAGTGAGCTCATGTATATATGCAATGTGTTCTTTGATAAAGTAAGAATAATAGGTTGGGTATACATGAAGAGGGAAGGGTGGTGATAGGGGACATACCTCGTAGACACTTAGCAGCATGCTAGCTGCAATTGCCTGTAACGCTTCATCGTTATCCCACGGCAGAGATTTATCAATACTAGCCTGTAAATGTTGTATTGCCTCATTTTGGTGCTGTATAGCCTTTGAAGGCACGACAAAAAACTGAAAAGATAGTGCTAATAAGGCTTGGCGGAGAGCCATAGCAGACGATTTTGTGCTATTTGCAATCATCTTGATTAGTAGTTGCTGAATATCAACTGCATTATCCCCGAATGTCATTTGTACGATTGCAGATTCGTCGCCGCCTAACGCGGGTTAAGATTGTTATGCCATTATATGTATGGAGAGAAGCGGTTGCGCCATACCTTCTGAAGTCAAATATGCAGATTGTTTCGAATAAGGAGATGGCACTGTTTCTGGTACACGTGGCAGAGTCACCTCGTGAGCAAAATGATTTTGACATATGTCTAGACAACATTAGTTTTCCCAAGATCGCAGTTTCATACGTCAACTTTTCAAGCTTACTGCTCCAATTAGGATCTCGCAGCCGCACCGCCAGTTCTATATCTCGATTTCCCAAATCGATAAAATAGAGTGGCCGACCGTGTATTGGCAGTTGGACTTTAGGAACACAAAAGAAGGCCCTTCGACTGCCCGGTTCTTTTGGCCATGATAAGAGAATTCCATATCCTACACAAATTTCACCGCGGCTTTTACAGCTTCCGCAGGATGGAACCTGTCTATCACACGACTTCTTTCGAGCTGCCTCTTCATGTTATTACCAATGAGATGAATTTCATATAGCGGAGCTATTGGCGTACCTCGACAGTTCCAACATCTTTTTGGGCGGCTCATTATTTGTGTTAATATGGCGAAATCCCCATATGGCAGGGCAAGAGGTTGATGAATCTGATGCATTGGGAAAGTTCTTACGCTAGTGTTATACATCCTGAGTTTCGCCACGGAGTGAATACGTGTTATCACGCGTGATGCAGCTAAAAGTAAATATTCCATTCACAGAGTGGAACTTTGGATATGATTTTTTTTACGGCCCCTGGTGAAGCTGCCCCTCTGTTTGTGTTGCTACGGAACATTTTGTTCAGCTGTGTTGCTGTGGATGTTGACAGTGCGTGATGGGGGCGACAGCATCAGCGAATCATGACTAGCCGTTCCAACTTATAGTTGCTAGCGGATAATCTTTATTTATTACTAGTCTCTGGAAAGTAAATAAAGATATGCGACGGACAGGAACGCAAAACTGTATGTTTATTAACAATTCAGACTCATACTTGTTTACTTAGCTATTGTCGTCCACTGGGCTCTGCTAGTGTTTATTAACGCTGTCTCCATCTCTGAGATTGGAACAACTCACACACACAAAGATCGAACATCAAGAGGCATGGAATTATACACCACGGACTGACCAATATGAGTCAACCAATCGAATTTTGGTCGCATAGTATGGTTAAAGAGTTTCTGAAGCTTGTATGAAAGATGCGCTGATTTAAACCAAGAGATTGGCCCCAATCCTTGGAAGAAGTTAGAACTAGATCTCCCCTTTAAATATTATCTCCACACTAAAACACGTCATGAACAGTGTAATTGTCTTCGAGGAATTGGGAATTCCATACACAGCCAAGTATCTAGACTTTGGTAAAAGCGAAGGAGGCGTCGAGCACCCTGATTTCCTCAAGAAGAACGCTGCAGGACGAGTCCCGCTCATAAACGATCCCGCAACTGGCAAGTACGTAGAGGGACGTATGATGTGTGAGCCAAAGCTAATATAGCTGCACTCAGGTATGATTCTGACGGAGTCTAATGTTATTAACCACTATTTGGTCGACCATTATGACAAGAGCCACATATTCGCCACCAATTCAGAGCAAGACAAGTACCTCGTTGATAAGTATCTCGGGTTTCAAAGTAGCGCGCAAGCTCCATTTTTCGCTCAGGTTAGAGCTTCTAACCATTTTTATTTGCTGCATCGAGTATAATTAACTGGTATTTTAGACACTTCAAATGAGAAATAAAGGCAATGCGGATGGAGTTGTTCATTTCCAGAATATTCTAAAGAGGACTCTGCGGACCGTTGATGCCGAGCTGGAAGGGAAAGAATACCTCGTAGGCGGCAAATGCACTCTAGCGGATATTGCTTTCGTGCCATGGGATCTCATGTTGGACATTGTCCTTCAAGGAGATGCCGAGGCCGCGACTGCACAGGGCAGGCAGCAGCTGTATCCTAATTGGTACAGATGGCACACCAAAATGATTCAGAGGCCGAGTGTTCAGAAAATGATTACATTGAATGAAAAAAGCTTCGAGATAGAACAGGCTAGAAGACTTGACCAACTAATTATTCGGTTGTGCTAATAGACACAACTCTCTTGGAATCTGCAACTCTTTGTTTTCTCCTTCCCAACATCCGATGCATACTCAACTTGTGTTGTAATCAATAGAAAGATTTGGAATCTTATGAGTTGTCGAGCTTTAGATTTTGGAACACCATTTTCAAGTACTTACACGTCTCCATATTCGAAACATACGCTGTACGCCTTGGGCGATTGTGTCCTCTAGCCTGACGCTTGGTATTAAATTCTTCGAGCTGTTACATTCATCACCTTAGGGATTGTCGATGATGAAAACCCAAGTTCTGAATAGAAGATGTTTTGAGTTAATTGATAAGCATCATGAAGTTATCTTTCACGTATGCTGCTTGCAGAGAGAGGCGTGTCGTAGAGGAGGTGTATTGGGTTTCTACTATAAAGCGCCTTCTATACGACGAGTGTTTAGAGCGATAATGGCAGCACTGGTGCATGATCCACAAGCATCTGAAATTTTTGGTGATCTAAAGTTTTAAAAATCTTTTATGCATCTCCACCATACAGTAGCCTCAGGATCTGAGAGCTGTGCCAGGCTTAATGTGATGGAACTGTATCAGTGAGTGTTACATGTAGGCAAGTAGGCACACGACTCGTGCCGCATTCACTTCTCAACGTTGATCTCCTAGCATGCATTAGCGCTTATCCAGTGTTCAGCCTCATGCTGGAATCATTGTTTCAGGGCACTTACTTTGCCGTATCCACTAAATTCACGCTCCCGCCAAAGGCTTGTTGAGATTTGGCGCCCTGCTAGCACCGTGCCGGACTATGGTAGGCTGGTGAATTCTGCAGTGTGTCATATTGAGGCATAGTACTCACCTGAAAGGAATATTTCTCTGTCTATCTGTAAGTATCCTAGGAGCATCTAGGGCGCATCCACTCAGATGTTTGGGCACATTCTGAGTAATTTGGCGGAAGTATTTTGCCATGATTATACGTCCAAAATACTTCTTCGCCTGGGTATGCTATCGTAAGAGGCTAAGACCGTATGGTTGTGAGATGTCCCACTACAAAAGAGCATAGTAACTTAGTAGCGTAGCAAATTGCGATACATTAGCCATGGTGCAAAGCAAATCGTAACAACGGGTAGGAAAATTTTAACGTGCTACAATGACATCTTCTCATTACTTCCGTAATTCACTATAAAATGACATTGCCGGTGAATCAAAAGTAAAGCTCAGTCATCAAGGTCTTGCTTTAATACCTGTTCTGAGTTGGTGATGAAAAGGTGGAATTCAATTGCTTAGGCAGAGCTGTTATCTAGTATCGTAAAGAAGTAGCCGAGAGATCGCACATTTTTACAACTTACATCGTGGCTGTTCGACATGCAGTATGACGAAAGCAGCTTTTCTCACATAAAAGGGTATGAAAGTAGCAAGAAAGGCAACCGCATAACTGGGGGTAGGTAGGAGGTAATAGAGGATGGATATGGAAACTTGGTGCAGCTTGGCTTCCAACTATACTCCAAAGTTAGGAGGAACAGCTTGACTCTTTAAATAATTTGATTATATTAGTACCAAGATATTAGTGTCTAGAGATGATACAAGGAGCAATGATTTACCGCCCTCCTCTTGATCAACGGCAAGTTCTTATAAGTTCTCAATTTGGCTGCGAAATACGGAGTGTAAGAGGAGAATCTATCTCAGAGGCACTAATGCATGTCTGCGATAAAAGATCGGCTCAAACAACATGCAGAATGACACTTTTGACTGGATCTAAAGAGTTAGGAGGAAGGCTTCCCCTACCTCCGCAAACCTAATTGATGTTACCTTAATTAGAGAGCAACAGTCGTTACGGGCGATTAGAGCCCACTGATCGTTTACTTAGCGTCATTATTTTGTTTGATCCGCTGACTACATGTAACCGCTCTATGCGGCCGGGCCGGACAAGAAGCAGAGAGGCCGGGCAAAATTTGAACACACAGCGGCTGAATTATACACACATGTAGGCGCTAATTCGCTTCTATAGAGATGCTCATATTATGTGCTTATACATTTTACGTTTACGATTCTTGGCACTCAATTTCAGGGTTGATCTTGAATGGAATCTTTTGAGGAGTTATAGCAATTCCTAATCCTATTAAGGATACTACTTGCGGATGACCTGTATTCATTTAGAATCCTTCTGTAAAGTGCTGCTTTATGATGCAATTCTACGACATTGGGGGAGCATCTTGAAAGCCGACCCAGAAGAAATCGTTTGTATTTTGCCCTCTATGACGATCCAATCGAGGGAAAAGCTGCGAATAACAGGAATATATAGAAACTCGGCTAGATATTTTTCACGATAAAAATAGCCTGTAGCGAGACGCCACAATGTCACAGCGCCGCGGAAGAATAATAGCTAGGTAGCCGGCCGGCTTGCAATGGTGCGCACACAGTAGCATCCACGCTTTTCCAGCGGAGCAAAGTGGGCTTTACGCGGGTAAAACAATCTCCTAATTGTGTCACCAGCTTTTAGATTCCAAAGAGTAGCTAAGCGTAGCCACACAGAGCATGGCTGTATTAAGCTTTCCCATACTCAGAAAGCAATGCGTTACCAATCATGCGGCCATCTCAACTAAGCTGTCCCCTGCTTAGTCGGGCACAATAGCCCTAGGAGGATTTCCCGCATTATGCTCAGCTGTAAGCTTTTCTACAGTTCCGTATCAGACTTACAAAGCTTGATTCCAATTTTTCCCACTTTCGCTTGGCTTTGATTCCATTGTTTAATAGCGTGATTGGCAAGGCAGATTTCCATAAATAAGATGCTCTCTTCTCAGTTTCACAGTCTCAACCAGTTCACTAGCATTCAATCTCATCAAACATCTATCTTCCCAGACTCTCAACCTACTTCAAATCCAACAACTAATAAGATCACCTCCTCGAAATGGCAGAAAAGGTATAGATCAAATGAATCAAGCTCATATAGAATCATACTTATCTTCCTTTTCATAGTTTACTATTTATACCTCCCCTGAATCCCAGTGGGTAGGCGTTATGCACTTGGCGCTGGTCGAGAAAGGTCTCAAGAAGGACATTGATTACGATGTAAAGGAAGTTAGTCTTTGTAAGTTTCGAAGCCTATTCAGAGAGCCTGTTCACTCTATATATAAAATCCACACTAACACCTCACCTCATTTAGCAAATGGCGACAACTTCGCTCCCGACTATATCGAAATCAACCCCAATGGGACGGTGCCCTCTCTCACTGCTCCTTCCCTCTCCAAGCCTATCATAGAAAGTGCCGATATTCTACGATGGATTGATGCCAGAGGAACAAAGACTCTCGAACCTGAAGATGCAGCTCGATCGAAGGAGATAGTTGATCTCGTGCACTCACCATCCATGAGCACCAACCTAATTCTATTTCAGGCACGGGATGCGAATGAGATGACCAACAAGAAAAACAGCTTCTGGAATACTTTCCTTGAAGGTCGTCAGTCCCGTTTGGACAAAGAGCTCGCCGCACAGCCTAGCCACCCATTTTATGTTTCCAAGACAGCTGAGAATCTGTCTGTGACTTCTTTGTATCGGGCTGATGTCGGACCCACCCATGAGGACTTTTACAAGATGACGGATGAGATGTATCGCACTCTGGCTGCAGGCCTTAACAAGCTCGACAGCTTGATTGCACTGCCATATGCAGCTGGTTCGCGGGTTAGTGAGGCAGACTACAACGCTGTTCCATGGCTCTCGCACGCCATGATGGGGGCCGATACACCAGTCAAAGACGTTCAAGACTTTGGACCCTTGGAACGTTTGGTTCAGAAGACGGTGCCTGATTTCACAATTGGTTCGAAGACCAGAGAGTGGTGGGCAAATATCGCAAAGACGAAGGCTTTCAAGGAGGTTTTCCCCGTTTTGCACTAGATTACTAGTGCTGCAGCTTGTGAAGTGAAATAGTTCCACGCTTGACTTCAGGGACGGGTATGAATGAACAATAATGTATATAAATAGACTGCTATCGTTACAAAAGCTATTAATTTGACAATCAACTTTTTATTATCTGACAAGTATCATTATGAAGTATGTTTCAGAGTGATTTGCTCCCTAAAATACTGCCGAGGCTTTTTGGTATCAATTGGGTGCATTTGTGCATGTTCACTTATTCAAAGATGACTGAAAGGCTGACTGTACTTAGATTGTTTAAGATACTTTGAACGCTTCAGGTTCCCAATTCATAATTATTCAACGTAGAACAACTACTTTATTACCATCAAATAACCCTGAAAGTCTCTAGCTCTTTTCTGCCACCTCAGTCACGAGGTGCGTGTCATATGCATCAACGTTCTCTGACGCAAATTTGCGAGCCGAAATCTTTCTTGCAAACAAAATGTCAAGCTCTTCGTATGTGCGTCCCTTGGTCTCAGGCAATCTGAAATATGCCCATATAAAGGTGAGAAGAGCGGTGCCACCCCAAAAGAACCCTGTTTTTCCAGAAGCATTCCAAGCAGTGGGATTCATAAAGTAGGGCTCAAGGACCTGTAATTGGTAAGCAATCTGTGACTAACTACACATAACGTATGCTAAAGGAGGAGATGTTGAAAGGGGCATACCTGAGACACAATGTTAATGATCTGATATGCCGTCCTTGCCAGCGAAACCGTAAGTGGACGCAATCTGATGGAGGATGTTTCCGAGACAATTGCGTAAGCCAATGGGCCTACTGTTAAAGCATATACGAGGAGCCACAAAATGCAAAGTGCAGCTTCTGCCCATATCGCATTCTTAGCGGAAGTCGCAGCATTGATGATGCCGATAATGAAAAGGATGGTGAACAGTATGCCTTGACCGGACACATATAGGGTTCGTCGACCGAAATGAGTTATCAAGAACCAAGAAAATACTGTTCCAAGAAACGCAATGGCCGTGCCTCCTAGATTCAACTGATACGCGTGATCGGCGCTCATACCGGCTGTAGTGAAAAAGTAACTGGGTGAGTAGGCAAATGAACTTCCAGAAAGAATCTGCCCGAGGAAAGCCACGCAGCAAATCTCCGTTCGGCGGAGGTCGGTACCCTTGAAGCATTCCACATAGGATTTACTTTCCTTAGCTTGCACTGCTTCAATATTGACAGTGTGGACCATCATGGCGAGCTGGCCACTGATCTGGTCTTCGGTTTTATTTCCTCCCAAGCGTCGTAGACTTTGTTTCGCGTCATCCACGCGGTCTTTTCGTACAAGATACCATGGACTCTCTGGAGCGAAAAAACAGACAACCATGAGAGGGACGGGCCAGATCCACTGAATCGCAAATGGGATACGATAAGCCCATTGGTCTTGGCGGTGAATCAGGCCTTCAAGTACACCGGCTGCGATGAACTGACCAATTGCCCAGCACAAGTTTACATAAGTCGTAAGATAACCTCGCAGGTTTGTCGGGCAAACCTCTGACGCATATGACGGACTGGCGACAGCGAAGACACCCCATGCTAGACCACAGAGGATTTGGCCCACCAACAATACAGCAGCGGAACTGGCGAAGAACACTATAAAGATGAAAGCATTCATGAAAAATAGGGCTCCGATCATAACATAGCGGTAGCCTAATACAGATACAAGATAGCCATTCAAGATGCCGCCTAGATTCGACTCCAAGGTCAGCGGCATGAAAGGCTATAGAACACATGGATTGACTTACCGAAGATAGCACCGACTGTACTTCCCATATTCAAGCCAGACTGCCACGGCGCCGAGACCTGGTACCCAATTGAGCCTCCATAGTCTTGGCCGTACTTCTTCGCAAATTCAGGGTAGCCGAAGAAATTGCCCATCAAGATCGTATCATAGCCTTCCATAACGATGCTCATTGAGATAAGCATAGACCAAAAGACAGCTTTCCGGTTGCTTTTGAGGGCCTCAAGTAGAGTTTGGGAATGCTCTTCGTCAGAAGCATGCTTAGCATCGACAATGGCGCCTTCGCCAAGCGTATCCTCGAGGTGGGTAGCTGCCACCTTTGTGATGTTTGTTTCTGCCATTGTTACTGTAGAGTGGCTGAGTTGCCCTCACCAACCAAAGATCACTCCTTGGAAAGATCAGAGACAGTTTCGACACAAAGTCTTCGACCGGTTTCAAGTTTGGAGAAATCACGAAATCCTTATACGAATTGGCGAGCCATGAGGTTGGAGTAGTCGCCAGTCAGCAGGCATGACTAGCTCGTGCAAGTTCCTGTAACGACGATCATTGGAGCGCCAAAATTGTAATTGCAGAGGCTTTGAACGGTCTAAGCTGCAAGGGATAGGTCAGCGCCGCCATATACCGAACGACACAAGGCGTTGTTGGATTAATTATCCAGACGGCTAACTAGTATTAGGCTATATATGAAAGCTTATAGTAGTACTAGCCCCCGGAATGTTTAAACCATTTCCTCTCTACGCGGCCTTGACAGGCCTTTAGCTCTTGCCGAGTTGTGCAAACTCATCGACTTATGGTCTTATAGTGACTCCAACTGCCCTCATCCAAGAAGCCAAACCCCACGCTCGCCCCTCTTTTACCCGAGAGCAGCTCGTGCTCGTGCTATCTGTTCACGACTTGGTGTGACGGAAGAACAGCCTCCGTAGCTGAATTAGCACTAGACTGGCTGCGCTGTAGGCGAGCTAATGGCCTGGTTCCGTTTCACTCCGCAATTTCAAGGATCTAGAAGCCCGTGTGGAGTAGTATCTTACGCTCCTGCTCTCATCATGGACACAAGTCTTCACCAAAGTGATGGGCTTGGCTCGACATAATCGTACATTTCTTTTGCAATAGCTATTCGAAGTGTTATCGCCCTCATGGGAGCATCAAAATGACTGAACTTCAATTATATATGTAATCTGAATCGTATACGCCATGCAAGAAAACGCATCTCAGACGAGTAGTGAAAAAAAAAAAAAACCTAGTGCCTCTTTCGGAGCAGTACCTGAACAATAGCATGGTTCTGCCCTAGTTTATAATGCTCGGTGGTGAGAATTGAGCGTAGCATCCACGAGATCGCATGCATGTACCTAATCTTCCGTAACAATACCAAGCACCACTATGATGTGCATTATAAATGTCTACTCCGTAGTAGGGTGGTCATATTTCGTATCTGCAGCAGTTATGCATAATAATGACTCGCAAGATCGGATTCATGTGAATCAAGACGCTCACATAGCCATATTTAGTATGATTTATCACAATAATTGCGATGATATGAGGTAGAGAGACGCTAGTACAGTGCCCTGACTTATCCCAAAGCTTGCATGTGTAACGTAGTTAACTTTCACATGTTTAGAGAGAGTATCGATCGATGATAACGATGATAAGTGCCGTTCTTGATTAACGTGATGCAGCTTGCATTTCTAGTATCTACTTGTCTTTCACCCAAGTGCGCAAAAGAGTTCATGAACTCAATAAACAAACTATTAAGTTGGATGTCGAAGGACTATCCACGTTGTACAGTTGACCGCTAATGCCCGATTATATCAGCCCACAACGCGATATTGGAGGTATACATATTTCTTGACATAACTACAAACGCAAACAGTTACACAAGACCAAGCAAGGAATTCCCAAGGCGCCATGGCTTGGGCTGACAAACATCGTACGACTTATACCCTGAAAAGCCTTCCATAGCTTTATTTAGTTATGGCGCTCACTAAGTGCTACTATAACTGATGGAGAAAAGGCCAGTACTACTGATATTACCAACGGCAAAATTGCTTTTGGCGCTCCAATCCCATCTCTCAAGGCCTGAACCAAGGGACGCCAAGGAGCAAAGATCTTATCATTACCGGCGTCGCTACTATATACACCGAGTTCCGTCATGTTTAGCCTAAACGGGGACATCTAACAAGACCCCACGATTGCCACTAGCTTTCCACGTAAAGTTATGGAGCTCCCTATAATGTCCGATTGAGGAGGGGTTCATCATTTTTTGCGTAGTCTTCCGTCGGCTATAATACCGGTGGTTATACAGGTCGAAGAAAATAGTAGTAGTCTTTATTTACAGATCGAGCCTTTTGACAAAGGGCGTCATGAAGTTTCGCGATGGAATGTGGCTGCCCATTGAGGGTAAGAGGACAGAATATGCAGAGGACATTTACACTATCACGCAAAGGCCAGACGGCCGAGCTTTGTCTTTGCTGTGTCCTACAAAGCATGTCCGTTCGAGAGGTGATACCCTGAACTTGCCCACTGTGACACTGGTAAGCACGCTCCAAGCCTCAAATAAGCTGATCATGGCTCTTATAATCCTATTCAGGATATCGAAGCCATTTTCGATGGCGTAATTTCTGTTGAGGCAACACACTGGTCTGGAGCTGCCAATAAAGGCCCTCATTTTGACCTCTTTCCTGCCGGGAAGCCTGTGGATGATGCCAAGATTTCTGTGTCAGATAATGGCACAACAATCTCGTCAGGTTCTCTCAGTGCCACCATTCACCCTGACCAGCATACGTTTGATATCCGCTTTCACGCAACGGATGGATCCAAGCAGCTCACTTCGTTGCTAAATCGCAGCGTTGGCTTTGCTTATGGCCCAGCGCCCAGCAGCCCGCTTCAGCTTGATGATATGAGAAATTTCGACCACTACATCTTCACACAGACGACACTAAGTGTGGGAGAAACTGTTCATGGACTTGGTGAACGTTTTGGCGCTTTCAATAAGGTGGGCCAAAGCGTCAGTCTATGGAATGCAGACGGCGGTACGTCGTCGGACCAAGCTTACAAGAACGTGTCTTTTTGGCTGAGCAGCCGCGGCTATGGTGTATTCATCGATACGCCAGACCATGTCGAGCTTGAAATTGGCAGCGAACGATCATGCCGCGTACAGACAAGCGTGAAAGGCCAACGTATCAAATGGTATCTGATTCATGGACCCTCACCAAAAGAAGTTCTCTATAAATACACAGTTTTAACGGGCAGAGCCGGTCGGGTTCCCAGCTGGAGCTTCGGCTTGTGGCTTTCAACGTCGTTCACAACAAGCTACGACGAGAAAACTGTCTCTTCGTTTCTAGAGGGTATGAAAAGCCGTGAGATTCCGGTCGAAGTCTTTCATTACGACTGCTTCTGGTTAAAAGCGTTTCATTGGTGCGATTTCGTATTTGACACCGAGATGTTTCCCGATCCCAAAGGCATGATAAACCGAATTAAAGCTAGTGGACTTGTCAAGAAAGTCTGCGTTTGGACTAATCCTTATCTTGGCCAAGCTTCGCCTGTTTTTAAGATGGCGGCAGAGAAAGGTTATCTATTGAAACGAAGAAATGGCGACGTTTGGCAGACTGATCTCTGGCAGGCTGGAATGGGACTTATTGACTTTACAAACCCTAAAGCTACCGAATGGTTTACCGGCTGCATGGAGCAACTCTTTGATACGGGTATCGATTCCATCAAAACGGATTTTGGAGAGAGAATTCCGACAGGCGATGTTCAATGGTATGATGAAAGCATGGACCCATCAAAGATGCACAACTACTATTCGTTCATTTACAACAAGGTTGTATACGAGGCTTTACAGAAACGATACGGCGAGAACGAAGCAGTTCTCTTTGCGCGATCGTCAACCGCTGGTTCACAGCGTTTCCCATTACAGTGGGGTGGTGACTGCGAATCAACCCCTGAAGCAATGGCAGAATCGCTTCGCGGAGGTCTATCTCTCGGCCTATGTGGTTTTTCATTTTGGAGCGTGGATATCGGTGGATTCGAAGGCTCCCCACCTCCCTGGATCTATAAACGCTGGGTTGCTTTCGGATTGTTAACATCGCACAGTCGTCTTCATGGTAGCAATAGCTACCGTGTTCCATGGACAATTGATAACGATGATCAAGGAGAACAGAGCTCTTCAAAAACTTTGGCAAGATGGACCGCTCTAAAGACTCGCCTGATGCCTTACTTCTACGCACAAAGTATGGAAGCTATTGCTGGTGGCCTTCCGCTGAGTGTCCGCGCCATGTGCCTTGAATTTCCAGAAGATCCAACTTCCTGGTATTTGGACCGCCAATTTATGATTGGATCCAAATTGCTGGTAGCTCCAATCTTCGAAGAATCAGGAGAGGTAGAATTCTACTTACCTGAAGGACGGTGGACGAACTTTTTCACAGGTGAAGTGAAATTAGGGCCTAGATGGGTGAGGGAAACTCACGACTTCGACACGCTACCATTCTATGTGCGTGAAAATACGATCCTAGTTTTGGGTAAGGAAGGTGAAAGACGCACAGTATATGACTATGTCAAAGACGTTGAGGTTCATTTATATTCTGTTAGTGCTGGGGCTAAGGCGAACCTTGTAGATAGTGACGGCAACTCAAAGGGCACTCTGGAAGTAGATTCTAATAATAATCTTGTGGGCCAGGACATTCTTCAGAGCGGAACGAACGTTCTGGTAATATCGAAATAAGACGGGAAGATAGAAACAATTAGATAGAAATGTAACTTAGTAAAATATATAGAGATTTTTGTATGTTGTATACTTGACAAAGTAAATAGAGACCAGCTATCAAGAGGGGCACAGGCAGCATAATATATAAGAAGGAATATATTGGCAAAGTTGTCAAAGCCTTAAGTACTTTGAACGGAAGCATAGAGTGTTTGATAGTGGTTTTAAATCGTCTGTAACTCACATATGAAGCGTGTTACGGAAAACTAGGTAAAATTCTGTCGCTCGAATTCAAGCACAGCTCCAAACTGGCAGGTGGAAGTGAACGATGACTACTGAATATGCCATGCTAACTCCCATGACAGTCTTCTACGATTCCAGTGTAAAACTAAGGTTGAAGGCCTTTTAGATTAAAATCTCAATATTACTAGAGTTGGGCAAGTACTGTGTATTATTATATATATGATCTTTCTACGCTGTACCAGAATGATACTTGTAGAATAAGAAAGAACTACGTGGCAGTCCAAATACGTATATGCTGGAAAGGACCAGGAATCAGGTTGGAACGATTTTAACGATTAGAAGATTGTCAAACTCATTATGGTGCTCCAAGGCGTACTAATCCATATTGGAGAAAACAGCATTGTTGATAGAAATGTTGCCAAGTTGTCAATGGTATAGAAAATTAGTAGTATTACCAATCTATATGTATAAATCTAACTTTAGCTACAGTATTACCAAGTCTGCCGAATCATGGGTGGGGTCAAATACCAAACGCTAAGCATAATCATTTTGATGCAAGTAATTCCACAAGTGATATATACAAATATTGAGAACGATATTAGACTAAAGAAGGTTGCAAAATGAAGACAAGAACAAGACTTCTACCGGCCCTCTTTGTTCAGTGTCTCAAGCTGTGCATCCTGAGAAACTGGCAAATAAGTAACCTCCTTTTTGCTCTGTGCATAACGGTCTTTAGCCCAGCCATATAGGGCGCTTCCACTCAAGATCAGAGCCATACTGCCAGCACGGTTTGCAGTCAACGGCTCTCCCAGGGTTATAACGGCGACGGAGCTCTGGGCCACTCCTCGCGCGGCTGTCACAATCATGTGCGTAGTTGGGCTGGTAACCTCAAGCTGCATGAAGGTGGCTATTGTGAGCAGGAATCCGGCAACGCCGGTCAACACTGCCGTACCTAAGAACTGGTGGGCAGTAGCAGATGCATCAGCCGTCTCTGCTGAGCTCAGAACAGCCACTGTAGTTCCCATTTCTCCGGATAGAAACAGCAGCGGCAGATAAAACGCAATAGCCATGACATTCGACATCCAGACCATCTGCCACATTCCCTCGCTGCTTTTTCCGAGAAAGCGCTTCACAACCACAGACTCAACAGCTGTGGTGAAGCTCGAGATAACTCCAAGCAATACGCCTTTCCCACTGGTTAGCATCTGGCTATAGTCAGATGCCATTCCGGCACCAAAGCCGGCCATCACCAAAGCACAGCCGCCAAGTGACAATGGCGGGTAGTATGGGCGAGGTCGAAGTACAAGAAGCGATAAAATGAGAGTAAAAGGGAGCAGGAGACCGCGAGCGATCTGGTACACGGAAGCGTTAACCGAAGCCAAGCAGTACGTCTTGGCGAGGATGCCGACAAGTCGAGCAGCAGTGAGTGGAAGAAGTGCAACCCATGCCTACAGATGATGGAGGTTGACATTAGCAGCGGCTCTTCAAGTGATAGATACGATTAAAGTGGCAATTTCAACGTTAACGGCATAGTACCGCAGACTTTAACTACCACTTCATCAAAACGTACCGAAACAGGCCTTGACAACGTAATCCACTTCGTAAAGTAGCCGATAGTTGTGAGCAGTACAACTTGTACTGTTGTCTGGAAGGCCAGCAG
The DNA here is from genome assembly GCA_026401215.1 of Trichoderma erinaceum. NCBI lineage: Eukaryota > Fungi > Ascomycota > Sordariomycetes > Hypocreales > Hypocreaceae > Trichoderma > Trichoderma erinaceum. The sequence goes on from JALIRY010000064.1 coordinate 58,280, forward strand.
TGTCACAGGGGCATCAATACCATTCAGTGCTGACTTGGAGAGAATAGTACTCAAGATCGCACAGGTGGAATGGAAGAGGACCGTCAGAGCAACTCGGCGCCGGGACGGCGGTTGCGGCTCTATGACCTCACTCATGATGAAAAACCGGTCGTTGGTGAAAAGATATTGAACGAGTGACTAGAAAAAGAAAACATAAAATGAACGACAAGAAAAGTATCTCCTAAAAAGCAGCGCCAAAGAGAATATTCTACAACAAGTTTACTTCAAACCATTTGTTACAAAATAACAGAAAAAAAAATCCGGAGTAGTGATTGCTATGGTTTTTGCAGCCGCTACTACAAGCAGCACTACTGCTTCTAGGATCTTCCTAGGGATAACAGTTAAGGGGTAAGCCACGCTAATGCCGCTCTGACTACTCCATATCAAGGAAAGATGTTTGCCTTGTGGTTCTCAGGCTATGGATGGCAAGGTAGGCAATAGGTAGGAATTAAAAGGCGCCGCTAGCCTGACGCCTGCAAATCCATAGCGGAGATTTCTTACTGTATCAACCCTGGTTTAGCAAAGGCCCCAGAGAGGCACGAAGCGCCTGTATTGCACCTGGAGTTCTATGGACCGTTTATTTGCTTTAGTGTATCTACTAAGAGTGTTTGGTCGAGTGCTGTATTCGTGCGAGCGCCACTTCCATGCTAGTATTCAGCTAGAACGTCTATATGGGTCTGCGAATAAAGGCGGCTCAACTTCTATGGCTTCGTCGGACGATGGAGTCGTGCCGTACTCCATACCTGTAACACGGCTCTGCCAAGTTGAAAACCACTGTTTGTAGTGATCGACCGTTACGTGTCTTATCTGCTCACCCCTTTTCTGAAGAAGAATGGCAAATCTACTCCGTAAACAGCAGGAACACTAACAAGACACGAAATGCCAAGTAAGGAACCTGGGATCTATCAACTGCGGCTGATGGTGAGCATGCGCATGCCTCACACAACCCCTCCAATGAGCACAGTTGGCCCGTTGACTCGCACCATGATGAGGCGCGCTATAGCGCTCAGGTTCAATCCCTGATTACGTCGCCTCCTCCACGCTAATGCCTTGGCAGGCTCCGCTAATAAAAATGCACAGAGTATCGTCCAGCCACTCATAGCTGCGTATATTGCGAAACCATCCTGATAGTACAGTTGCCAAGACTCAACAACTCCCAAGTGAGATGCCGCATATGCCGGGTGACCTCCAAGTACCCAGTACTATCGGAGGTTGCTGGCTTGATCCTTGTAGCAATTGTACGTAGCAAGCGAGGAAGGTCCAATATTTAAAAAAGAAATGCAGAGAGAAGAGGGGGGGAGGTGAAAAATTGCAGTGTTCTCGGATGGCTTAAGATAGTCGATGGACAGACAGTTGCGCAGGTGAGAATGGAAATAGAAAATGTTCCATGAGTCTAAAAATGCAATATATGCTACATAATCCATAAATGATAAACCAACCCAAGAAGAAAAAAAAAAGTGTGTATCTCCAGAATTATTGAAATAAAATGCTGTATAAAATCGCTGTAGGGCGTCATCATGATGAGCCAGTGTCTGGGTCTGCCGGCACAATACCGCTCCTTCTAAAATCCTCATCCATCCATTTCCTCACATTCAGCCTGTTCTGTTTCATTAGTTTCTTGGCTGCAGCTTTGACCTTGTCCTTCTTGTCCTGGTATGCTTTCGGGTCCCCAACTACTCTTTCAACAGTCTCCATTTCTCTTTCATCTGGTTCTGAAAGCCAGACTGCTTCGCGCGGTAGATATGAATATGCCGCAATAATATTTTCGCTCGCCACGAGAGGAACTCCTGCGATAAGGGAAGCAGGAACCGTAGAAGAAGCTTTGCGATCCAAGTAGGTCTCAGATGCAAATGCAGGAATCACTGCGTATGACTTTGATAGCAGTCTGTAAAATTCGGGATATGAAAGATCTTCATCAAACGCAACGTTGTTGCGAATGTTCTCAGGGACTTGGACGTGCGGGCCATGCCCTATCAAGTGTAATTTGACCTTGTCGGCAGGTAGGCCGTTTGTCAAATCAGACGTTCCATTCATCTTCTTGACGACGTTATCCAGGCTGCCAAAGATTCGTTTGTAATCTCGACGTTCGGGGGCGTAGTCTCCCTGCATAGCTAGTGAAACTTCGCTTGAAGACTCTTCGATGGTCTGATTAATCGGGAAAACTGGTGGAAATGTTCGTGCGGTGACGCTTGCCTGCAAGTCTTTCCACTGGGTCACAGATTTCTGTAGTAGGTAGTCAACAGTATGTTGGCTGAGGCCGATGAAATCAACCCGCTCTTGGTCAACCCATTCTCGGACGACGTCGACGTGCTTGCCCTTGTTCCAGTAATCGGCATGGTGGACTAGGCAGAACAGGTGTGTTGTTTCGTTGTGAAGAAGGTGTCGAAGAGGATCAACTATCGACTCTTTCTTTTCCATGTCCAATTCACAGGTCGTAGAAATAACGAAATGAGGAGGAGGAAGATTCTTGACATCATTCTTGAAGGTGTTGGAGTTGTTAACAGATAAGATTGGTGTTTCCAGCTCAAGGTCGTTGATGATAACATCAGACTTGTAGCGTTGTCGAGCAAAATAGAGCCTCAGTTCTGCGTTTGGGTGTCCTCCAAAGGCATATACCAGCGCCGCCGTCACTTCGTCATGGACACCAGCGGACTCGACGATGGCGATGCGTATGGGTTCGTGTTTCTCACAGGGGAAACGATCATTCCACCACAACAGGTCGTCATCATCAGTAAAAAGGTTCTGCCATATCGGCTCATCTCCAAGAAGTAGATTCCTGGTGCTTTCACGGCTGCTTAAGAAAAGTAATGCAATAGCAAGAAGTATGAAGAATAAGTATAAGGAGCGTAATCGCCTATAGTAGGCAGTAAAGGCCATCTTGAGCATGTTGATAAACAAAACAAATCATAAAGATACAAGAAAAATAGACATCATGCCCTTTCACAGCGGCATATGGAACGAGAGATAGAAAGAAAAATTACTGAAAGATCAAGGTTAGTATGAGAAGGCTGCCCCGATCGTAGTTTAAAGACCCAAGCCCTTCTCTATTGATACTACGGAGTAAGGCTATTACTGCTTCGTACGCCTACACCCAAGAACCCCAGTCTGCCCCAGGCCGCGACTTTCCATATGCGTACATAGCGAGGGATTATCAATATTTTACTTGTACCACTGCCAAGACAGCTCGCGCTCTCCTTTATGTAGTATGCCAGGACTATGGAGTGCACTAGGACGACTATCTTGTAGCAGACTACTCCGTGGCTAGTTAGTGGGGACGATCCCGGCAATTATTGGGAGGTGACGCTATTACACCAGCGCCAGGTCCAGATTAGGGGCAGCCTCACGAATACTGGCATGGGTGGACTGAGAAATTGCCATTCTGATGTACCGTATACCTGCACTCTTCCTCTTCTTGATCAGCTTTGCTGGTTTTAGTCTTACCTACGCATATTGCCGTTGCCGCTAGACACTCTCAGCACGTCCCACTGTAGCGTGATCTCTCTGGCGAATTTTGTCCCATGACAACTACAGCCCAGAGTAGGTGTCGTTGCCGGCATTGAGGAAGAAAGGCGTAGTGTACGCTTCTCACGATGCTGCTTGCGAATCGCTTTGGCAGGGTCACGATCATCGCGGGGGTGACCCTTCTGATATCGTTTCTCTTGGTTATTCTTGCACAGAGCGCCGATATTCGGTCACATCTTCCTAGTTCTACTGCCTCAATATGGCCAGCGTCGGATTGTGCTGCGCAGGTAGAGAGCAGGAAGAATATTTCCTACGATCTCACGACGCCACCTTCGGTTGGATGTGAAGACATTGTCAATGATCTCCAACAAAAACTTATTCAGGCATATACAAAGAGCCTCAAGGGTGTTCGATATGCGAACATTTGGGGTTACCTGGAAACAGAGAACAAGGGCGATGCCGCCATTTGGTCTGCGCAACAGATCCTCATGAGCATGCTCGGCATTGAGATGATGGAGGCCTGCCGGTACGAAACCTGCCTTGTTCTTCTTTTGAAAGCAACGACCAGTTCTCATCCTAACTAATGCCATGATTATATAGATTCGTTGATAGAGACTGCGACATCAAGCGCTTTCGCAAGGTTCTCGAGGACCATCGCCCCCACTCAGCCATCATCATGGCAGGTGGTGGTAACTTCAACGACTACTACTGGGAGGACCAACCTTCGCGTATGAAGATGATTGAGACCTTCACCAATGTCTCTATTCGCGCTTTCCCTCAGAGCGTATACATGACGAACCCCGAGCGCATCAAGGCAACCGAAGAAGCCTTTGGCAAACACAAAGACCTGCAGCTTGCTGCGCGTGATAAGCCTAGCTACGACTGGCTTGACAAGACCTTTTCCCAAAAGGAGGGAATCGAGAGTCATCTTGTACCAGACATTGCATTCATGTGGGGAAATCGATCTGATTTCAGAGTCAACACACCGAAGACGTACGTATTTCCTGCCGCATGCTTTGACCTTCTTGTTATCGTTTTCCCGCTCTAACATCCATCTCCTTGTGCCCATAGTCATGACATTCTCATTCTTGCCCGAAAGGATATGGAAATCTCCGATGGCGACTCTTCCGACATCAAATTTGGCGAGGGCGAACTGGACCTTGGCGGCAGCGTCGGCAAAGTTACCTACCAGAAAGTTGACTGGAAATTCACCCAAACGCCAGATATCGACCCACCAAAGGCCGCTCGTGATGAACCAGCCGGCTCAACTGCGCCCAAGCGAGAAAATGGCAAAAACCAGCGAGCCTGGGCCAAGTCCATTGCCGGTTTTGAGCTCCTGGGCTCTGCGCGATTCGTTATCACTGATCGCCTCCATGGCCATATCTTGTCCACGCTTATCGGCGTCCCCCACGTTCTCATGGACAGCAAGCTGGGCAAGAATCTTAATTTCCACAACACTTGGACTCGCGACTGCGATTGTACCAGAATTGCATTTAGCATTGGCCAGGCGCTCGACGTGGCTCGCCTTTATTTTGAAAAGGAGGGAAAAGCCTAGAAATCGCACGTTTGGCAACACTAGTTCGACGCGTCTGTTTGGCATCCACATAGATCAAGCCACAGAAGCTTTTTGGCGGGTTTTCATTTTATCTTTATTAGTACCTTGTAGTATATGGATTTTAGGACACTTAGACTAAGAATGATGATTATTCAACGTACCCGCTGAGGATGCGATGCTTCACGATCTGGTATTAGCAACGTTTAAGCTTAACCCCGTATCTGACTACAAGCACGCTTGGACAATACGTGCCGTAATCCTTGAATTCATTACGATAGTAATGTTAAGGGCCTTTTCAGCAAAGCCTTGAGCGATGAGATTGAGCTTTACCTAGCTAGTGATCTGGTGCTCCGAAAATGAAAATTGCATCTAGAATTAGCAGCCATAGTGCGTTTCGCGATAGCCTAGCTACACGTGCCTTGGCAAGCCACTCGACATAGACGATTGATGCTAACAAAAAGACATGACTCAAGCTACAGCACCATCCTACCGGTACCTAGTATCTGTTTCCACTGACTTTTAGCCCACGAGCCAATACAAGTTTTACCAAGCTTACCCCTGCGTCTCTTTTTAGATCCCATTATTGCAGAATGCAATCTGCCAAACCTTGTCTGGAGGAAAGGGTTGGCTTAGCGACAGCAGGGGATTCGACAGAAAACACTCCTTTAGCTTGAAGAGTAGCCAAACATTCAGCTTTTCAAAGATGAATGTTAATGGCATTTGTAAATTGTAGGTGCGATGTTACCCGGTGCTTTAAGTTACAAAATGATAAAAGTTATTGGGGCACTTATAGGGTGGAAAAGATGTAACACCAGAACAAGCCACCAAATCGTCTTTATTAACATTGCATGCAGCATTCACAAAATCTACCAGACATCATTGCCAGTAACTCAGGCACATTTTTGAAATAAATGGGTCAGTAAAGATACTTGGATGCGCATAACTTATAAGTTCTCTATTCGTGTATCTCTATTCGTATCCATTGTCGATTTATTCCCACGAGCAGCAGGCGCGATGTGGAATTTGCCTAACCTAAACCATCCCCATTCTCAACAACTTGTTGCCGAACTCGAGAAAGTAATAATCAGCATAGACCAAACCATGATCACTGTATCTTAATAAAGCATATTCGTTATTATTTGCTGTTGCATGTTTTAAAATGCAGTCAAATGTCACTTCTGCGGCCTTGATTTTGGAATCGGCGTCTGCGATAAGTCGTGCCGCATCCGTGGTTTGACACAAATCGATAGTTTCCTTCGCAATGCGCAGAGCATCATTCAGATACTCTGATCCTCCTAAAATTTGATGCAGTAGGAGAAGACCATTGGCAGCAATCATGCCAGCGGAGGAATCCCGCAGCGGCCTATCACCTATGGGCGCATCAAAATCCCAAAGTGGAACAAAAGGATATGCGTGTTTCGCGCTGCGTAGACGCTCAAGGAAGTGCTCTGCTAGGCGAATAGCCGTATCTAAGAATATTTGTTCCTTTGTCCAGATGTAAGTTTGCGTGAAGCCTAGTATGGTCCACGCTTGGCCCCTAAAACAAGACTCAATAAAACTGTGCTATCGACTGCAGAGGAAAGTCTCACCTGGACCACGTTGAATCGTCGCTGTATCCTTGATGAGTATGCTTCGTCCTGAGAGATCCATCGCGAGGATCAATATTGACGACATGCCATGTAGAGTCATTGTCTCGAATTAGATTCCGCCTGACAAAATGGGCATGATTTGTGGCAATATCTATGAACTGCTGGTTTGATGAGTGGTGTCCAGCATAGAATAGGAGATCCATATCTGCATCTGATTAGTTTACGCAGTCTCTCTCAGCCTCATTTCCACACATACTGCACATGCTGTCCACAATGACGAGAAAATTAGACTCCTTATCCGTAATGTTATATCTTGTGCTAACAGATTTGTCCCAGCTCCTGACTGCCTTCATTCTGTCATCATACCGAGATGCCAAATTACCTGCGGCGGTCATGATAGAAGCATGACTGTCACAGTTACCTGTCAGCTCCCAATCTTGCCGTAAAGCAGGCTGTATTATGAACCCAAGGTCGTGCGTGTTAGTTCTCTTAGCCATCTGATGAAGAGGAGCGGCCCAACTGCGACATAGAGTGAGCAACCTCGCATGAAACTCTAGGCGATCAATGCCTGGTAAAGGTAGATACTGCGGATATTTGATGAATCTTTCCAGAATACAGTACAAATTTCCAGGGAAAAAGCCGCAAGTCCAAAAATTGACCTCCTTGGTATTGTAATGCCCTGAAGTCTCTCCATCTTCTGGAGTCCATTCAGGGTATTGAGACGGAGCCTTCTGCTTGTTTTATTAGAATATTCACCCAGGCATGAAATTCAAAGGACGTAAAACATCCAGGCAGACTCACGCCATTCTCCAAATATTCTTCAGCTACTTTCCATAGCTTCGCTGCGATAACCTCAGAGTACAACCCAGCGTGTTCAACCGCAAGCTGATGGCGAGGTACTCTCTTGCTTGCCGTTGTTGTTAAATCGGTAGCCGACAATACAGACAATGGCGTAGGCGGGCTATCTCGGCTGGGTTTCCGCGACAGGACATCTTGTGAGCTATCCCGCGATAGATCAGTAGAAAATGCCATTTTTTTTTAAATAAGAATTAATAGTATTTTCAATCAGACTGCTCGTCGAGAGAGACAGATTATCTATGTTTGAAGAAGCGCACCTGACTAACAAGTGCAAGTGAGCAATGTATGGCTGGCCTTAAAAAGGTTATCGTCTCAGTACAATTCTTGGTGGAGCCATAGTCTAATTACCACCCATTTACCGGGTTAGTTATTCCTACGACGTGGCGGAATAGATCAGATTCCCCATGCAGATCATCCCATGAGCAACATCGCTTTCAATGGCTGAGGCTTCCTTTGGCGGACACTGCTCTCCGATACATAGCCCGACACGCCGAAGCAGGCTCCACCTCGGCCGTATGGGCGCAGCTAGGCACGCGGACAATCGGTAAAATGATAATTGTACTCTACTTCATGTATGAAGTCTGTTCTAGAGGCTCCTCTGAGTAGCTTTTTGGTGGATGCCACTATTGGTGTAGATAAGGGCGAGTTCAAAGCTGTGGTCTATGGATCAGCTCAAATATGAGGCATGCGTAGTTGAGCTGCACTTTTCTTCTAAAACAACAGAGCCGTAGACACTCCTACTCTTCAAAATCAAGCAATATTCCACGCACCATGGCAGCTCCTGTAAATGGAGATCCGAGGTTCAATCCTCTCCATGGTAACCCATTCAAGACAAGAGACGATGTCGCCAAGGCTGTGGTATCTCTATTCGAACCTTTGTTACCTGTTTTCTCGAAAGGGAGTGCCCGTGTTCAGATTGATGCGTCCACATCCACTTGGGATCGTGCAGCCTGTGACTTGGAAGGCTATGCTAGGCCTTTATTTGGCATCGCGCCGCTGGTTGCGGGCGGAGGGCAATTTGACCATTGGGACATATACAGAGAAGGACTGAAGAACGGCACAGATCCTCAGCATCCAGAATATTGGGGACCGGTACCATCAATGGATCAACGCCATGTGGAAGCAGCTGCTCTTGCATACGCGATCTTGCTTGTCCCAAGTCATTATTGGGAGCCACTCGAAGACGCGGTAAAAAGCAATGTCGTTAAATGGCTGCTGCAGAGTCGCAATGGAGAACATGGATCAAATAACCATAAATACTTCCGCATCATGGTGGATCTTGCGTTGGAAAGTGTTGGCGTTGAAGTCGATAGCGCCGGCACAAATGAATATCTGGACGATATGGAGAGGCTATATATATCAGATGGGTGGTATCGCGATGGAGAAGACGAAGGCGACACACGCCGTATAGACTATTATAATCCGTTTGCCATGCACTACTACGGTTTATTCTACGCCGTCCATCGAACATCGGACAAGGCGCGTGGCGAACGATTTAAAGAGAGAGCGGGAGAGTTTGCACCGGCTTTCTTACACTGGTTCGCAGATTCAGGTTCGAACGTTCCTTACGGCCGCAGTCTGTCGTACAGACAATGTGTTGCTGCATACTGGGGTTATCTGGCAGTAGCTGGGGTCGAGGCATTGCCATGGGGCGTCATCAAGGGTATATATCTCCGCAACCTGCGATGGTGGGGTGCACAGCCTATCTCAAGACGAGATGGTATCCTGACGCTTGGTTACGCGTACCCAAATCCTTTCATGGCAGAACGATACCTATCTACCGGCTCTCCTTACTGGGCCATGAAGGTCTTTGGTCCACTGAGCTTGCCTGAAGATCATCCATTCTGGAAAGCAAAGGAACTTCCTATGCCAGAGCGTCCGTCAATCGCCTCCTTCTCAGTACCCGGCCTTGCCTTTATGCATATGCCTGGTCATACGATCATGCTCAACTCTGGACCAGACTCAAATAAAGCCATGCGCTTTGTACCGGAGAAATATCTCAAATTTGCCTACTCAAGTCGATACGGTTTCTCAGTGGAGAGCGATAGCCGAGGATTTGACGTTGGTGCTTTCGATAGCATGATTGCGCTTAGTGACGACAACATACATTATAGGGTGCGCGAGCATTGTGCGGTCGCCAGAATGGCTGGGAATAAAATTTATTGCTTATGGCGTCCATGGTCTGATGTTATCGTTGAAACATGGCTCATTCCATCCGCTAATTGGCATGTTCGCATTCATCGAATCCAGTCGCCTCGAACACTTACCACTATCGAGGGCGGATTTGCAGCTCCAAGGGCTGATTTTAACGGGGATAATGTTCATGTAGATGATAACGCGGCGTATGTAATATGCAACGAGGGTGACTTCAGTGGTATAGTAGATGCTTCTTCGCCACCAAAGCGAATTGCGCGGGTTACTAAACCTCACGGCAATACTAGCTTGATGTTTCCACGCACGCTGGTGCCCCAGCTCAAGGGAACCGTCGAAGCCAACAAGACACAAGTATTTGTTTGTGCTGTCCTTGCGGGTCCAGATGGAAAGTCGATCAAGGAGCACTGGCAGTTTCCCCCTGCGATTCCGACCATTGTTGAACTTGAACGAGAATTTCAAGATAAGGGAGAAGATGTTTCCATCACGAAGCCATATTCTGCACGAAGATGAACATATTTAGGTTTAATCTAGGTAGTTGGTCGTTTCAAATTACAACTCTTGTTAGGTGCAACTAGAAATCTGGACTTCATTACATGTTCATGGCACTGAACTTTAATCATCTCTCTGTTACATCTACTATTATTCTAAAATTCGCACAACATCTTCCTTTCTTTCTTGTTCTATATTTTATATCCCAATTTCTATTGCTTTTGTCAAAGAGAAGAAGATTAGAGCATTTTACGGAGAATGCGTGTAAGTGCTTCTAGATGTAGATATAATTGGTTTGTGTTGACAGTATCGTAAATACATGATCAATGTGAGTGTTTTAAAAGCCCATCTTTGCCCTTCCACATCTATACTTCCGATAACAAGCATTGGATGAGAATTATTTTCTTATTCGTACTACTTTCTATACGAACTCCCTTAATTGGACGCTCTATTGTCTCTACCTCCTGCCATATAGCGTGAAGCGAGCTTTAGACTTCGGGTCATCGGCACCGGACCCATGTCTTCGGACAACGTGCCCGACAAGCGGCGGGCCATTACTCCGCACGCCGAAATATTGATCCAGCTACTGTTGGTAGAGCTACTGGCGTCTTCAAAGCCTCCATCTCGAAGAGTACAATGTCTCGAATCTTCATACGGTGTTAGTGACATCGACTTTAGTGACTTACCCCACCCCAGCCGCAAGTCCCTAAATCAAGATTGTACCCCATGGGGAAGATCGAAGCCATTCTCAACGGTCATATGGCATTTCCCAGGAGATACAAGGAGGGCGGCAGGCGGAGCGAGACTTTACCGGCTACCAGCACAGTAAGGGCTAGAGAGTGAGTTGGCTTGGTTCGGCCCGTCCGTGAGCCTCGCCTACGCTCCCTGTTATACTCTTCGCCATTCGAACGGCCGTAAATAAATGGCAGTGTCCGCCGTGATTCTGGAAGTTTCATCTTCGTTTCTTGCTTTGTATGGGTTGGGTACTGGAGCATCTTCAATATCATTGAATATCTCTTGATATTTACTTACTCGTACAATGTTTCACGTCGATAAAGCTGCTGTCCGCGGCGTCGAAGGCCACACCCTTCGGGAAGCTGACAAGCGGGACCGCTTTTGGTGGCACTACCCAGGTCTTCGCAGCCTCAACCTTCTCCTCCTCGGTTGTATCGTCTGTGATATGACCAACGGATATGATGGCTCCATGTTGAATGGACTTCAATCGATCCCTTCTTGGCAAGATGCCTTGGGCCACCCGAAAGGCACCCGACTCGGTACGATTTCCAACGGCACTCGATACGGTCAGCTTGCCGCTCTACTTGTTGCCGCGCCTCTGATTCAATGGCTTGGGCCACGACGTCCCATAACTATCGGCTCACTACTTCTGCTCATCGGAGTTGGCCTTCAAGCCGGGGCCCAAAACTACGCCATGTTCGTTTTCGCTCGGTGCTTGATTGGCTTCGGTAATACGATTCAAAACACAGCATGCCCGATTCTAGCTTCGGAGCTTGCTCATCCTTTCCAAAGGACGCAGATTATTGGCATTCAGAACACAACTGGTTCCCTAGGTCAGATCATGGCTGCATGGATTACTTACGGCACTTCCTTTATTGTGAGCTCTTGGTCATGGCGTCTTCCATCACTTCTTCAGGCACTCTCGTCTTGCTTCCAATTGATCATGTCTTTCTTCATGCCCGAATCGCCCAGATGGCTCGTGTATCAGAATCGCAGCAAAGAGGCATACGAGATTCTCGCCAAATACCACGCAGAGGGTGACGAATCCTCAGAACTATTGCAATACGAGATGGCAGAAATCGAAGCAGCTATTGAGGCGGAAAAGGTTCAGGCACTGTCTTCATGGATGGGCTGGTTCCGCACCTCTGCCAACCGATACCGACTCTTCATCATTGTAACTTCTGGTTTCATCATCCAATGGTGTGGTAATGCTTTGCTTTCATACTATATCCATCTCGTCTTCAACTCCATCGGCATCACCAACAGCAAGCAGCAACTTCTTCTCAACGGCGGCATCACCATTAACGGCTGGGTTTGGGGTAACTTATTCTCACTTTTCATTGACAGGATAGGCCGCCGTCCCTTGTGGCTGATTGGCATGAGTGGCATGTTTGTGGCATTTTTGCTACTCACAGTATTCACGGGCGTCAACACAGGAATGAATTACGAGAACCACGCACTGGGTCGTGCAACGATCTTCACCATTTTCCTCTTTGGCGTCTTTTATAAGATGCCTGGTTGTATGCTCAATTCGTACGTTGCCGAAGTTGCGCCATTTGACCTACGGGCCAAAGCCTTTGTTATCTCTAGCTTTGGCGACGCCGCGGCCAATATCTTCAGCGGATACACCAACCCTGTTGGCCTTGGCGCTATCGGCTGGAAGTACTATATCGTGTGGTGCTGCGTCCTTGTTAGCAACTTTATCATCATCTATTTCTTTTACCCTGAAACAAAAAACCTATCGTTGGAAGAAGTTGCGCAGCTCTTCGACGGCCCCAATTCCGTTGAGACAAAGCTCCAGGAAGGGATATTGGGAATTGAAGACGAGAAAAGAGGTGGAGTTAATGAAGTTACTAGTGCTGTTCACATCGGATAAGAGTTTGTAACTGATGTAATTGGCATAGTATAATGATATAGCGTGCTCAACAAGAAAATTAGTCTCATAGCTAGCTGTAATGTTCCCATGAAAAAAGATTCTGGCAGCGTGAAATACTCCTGTGTATCAAGCAGTGAAGTAAACTTCGTCGCTACAGTGCCTGAAAATCGTCATGTTAGTGGTGGAAATTCTCTCCTAGGATCGCCAAAGGTCGCTAGGCTTACGATAGCAACGCCATAGTTCGGACAATAGCGCCAGTATTCGGCTTGTCCCCGCATAGGAGCTGCATGGACGCACCCCAAACTGGACCCAGCATAGCATCGTCTTGCCCCGTCACGCGGCAGCACGCGACGCATGTCAGGTCCTGCATTGCTGCATACATTGTGTACGCCAGTCCCAGCTGCCGCGCGACTGGGGATGCAGCGAATCCGGACCTATTGTAGGCCTCTCTTACTTGCTCCCAGCCATCATACACAATTAGAGGATCCTGAGGATGGACCAGATCCCGCATAATAGGACGAGTCCGGCTAGGTCAGTAGCTGGGGATGATGAAGGTTCTCCACATGAAGATAGTTTACCCGCGTGCCTATCTTGCAGGAGAAGGAAGTCGAGGTGCTCTAGAGAGAGGCCGAGTTGCGCACAATGCTTCAAGATAGGTACTACAAGTCATATCTTTTACTGTGGCATGGAAATGCCTGTTAATAACTAAAACTATAGGCGTTGAATGTCAGTACGTTGTCAAGCAAAAACCGGGCATCAAGGCAGGGGCAGTCGATAATCTCAACCGACGATTAGGTAAAACATTTTGTTTTCCAACCTATTTACAATGACCATCTACCCCATCGCTAACCGGATCAGAGGTATTGGAACAAATACTCCTGGATAGCTCTGGCAATACACGAGCCAGATTGGCTGCTTTGCTAGATGGAGATATGGCCAATGTCAATGGCCATAGAGTTCCCCAAACAGCGCCTGTAATTGAACAACAGGGACAAATGGCACAAGAAGACGCCATAGAATATGGAACTCGAGGTTCTTCTCTTGCTTCCACTTCCCAGGCGGAACACCATCGTTCGAAACGACAACGGATTGGTGAAGGTGATAATGATACTGGAGAGGCTCAGTACTGGGATGCGGATGATGAGTCCTGGATCCCTTCACTGCCACCCATTTCATTTCTGGAAGCGGTTGTCGAAGCTCACTTCCAAACTGTGCATCATTGGATTCCGATTCTCCATGAGACGAGATTCCGGGCCAGGTTCAAGGACCCAATTGAGAGGCAAAAGCTTCCTATACTTCTTCATGCTTTATTATCTGCCTCGATTAAGTACGTCGACTTTGAAGTCTTTGGAATGAGTATACAGGATGTTGCAAGACAGATCTGCGTCTCTCGAAGAGTAGTTATGTCTCATGCAATGGAGTCACTCTCTATTCAAAACACTCAAGCTTTGATCATTATTGCCTTTGACTATGTGCGCATCATAATTGCCCCATTTTCGTATCATATGCTAAAGATCAAATAGATGGGAAGCGGCTATATCTCAAAAACATGGCCTATCATTGGCTCTCTAACAAGAGTCGTCGACTACCTGCAGCTAACTATAGAACCAGATGAAGAGTCGCCGAGGAGACCTCTCTTGAAATCTTTGGCCATTCTCAATACAGCAAATGATTGGACAGAATCTGAGGAACGACGAAGACTTTTCTGGAGCGTTTTTCTTTTGGATAGGTAAGTTTGTCGCATCATCAACGCCCATAGCCCAGCCACTGATATCACGCCGTAGAATATGTTCGGTCACTACAGGGTGAGAGGTTAGAGTCATCAATTTGGCAAATCGTAACTGACCGGTTTAGGTGGCATACAAGCCTAACATCAGACGACGTTCATCGACGATTACCTTGTGGCGGAGCAATGTGGGCACGCTCTGAGCCTGTTTCCACGCCGTACTTTGGAATATGGGACAAAGCTACCGCCAAGATAGGCAACTCAATATCGAATGCGCCAACAATCTATTTATCACCAAAAACGGCGGTTGATGACCCAACTCCTGGGTCCAGTGCTGGCGTGGATGTATCCAAGCTCGGGGCCTTTGCGTATTGCATCGAAGCGACAGAGAATCTCAGCCAAGTTACATCCTTTTTCTTACAACAGGGTGTCGACTTTGACGACCGTGATGCTGTAAAAAACTGGCTCACAAGATTCAAGGAGCTTGACTTGCGTTTGGTACAGTAAGATTCACTCCACATCCTATTGCGCGTCCCTGATTTGTTAATTAGCTGCTTTTCGCAGTTGGAAGATGTTTTTGCCGAAACAGTGGCAAGATTCGAATATTTCTCGTGATGTTCTAGTCATTAAGATGGATCCCAATCTTACTCTCGCACATATCTCGCACAACACTTCGACAATTCTCCTCCACCAGCATGTTGCGTATCCACCTACCCGATGGAAAGATGTGGTCAAGCTCCCTAGCTCATGTAGTGCCGAGACGTGCCATCTTGCAGCAGTTGAAACGTCGTATATTGTGAAAAAATATCTGCGTTACATGGGCGGAATTGTCAACAGCCAGTTCGCCTTTTGCGCTTTCGCGGCTGCGAGAGTTTTGCTCGTTCACTGGCATTGTTGCGAAACACGTGTATTAGACGCTGCATTTTTTGACCTTTTACAATCTCTGAAAGACATGTCAGACAAGTGGCGTGGATATTATCAAATCAGCTTTACCGTGTCCGATATATCACGTCAGAAAGGAGAACGCCGATTCAAGGACTTGCCTAGCAGATATGTGGAGCAGCTTGAGCATCTGCATGCACGCTTCCTCAACGATGTGGCATTCTCAACGATGGGCTTCACAGATATTCTTTGCGATGCGAGCTTGTACGACTATACTGAGAAATCAACACACGATACGCCAATATCCGCCAGTCATTTTAATCGTGGGCAATTAGCAGGAGCACATCGACGCTACTCATCGGGATTTGAAGCATATCAAAACGCTGGTGTACCTTCTCCTACAAGAAGGTTGGATCACCAGACAAAGCAACGGTCTGACGGATCTCCTATTCGTACGCGGCATTCTGCAACATATGAGGTCCGTAACTTCAGAGGACCGGTAGAAGAGACGATTCTTTCATCGCTACCTCAGGCTGCGCAATCGCCAATAACGACACCATCGCCAAATGAGCATAGGAGAGGCTTGGGCAATTCTGCTCATCTAATGGCTGAGATGAACACGGCAAATGATTATTCTCACGGCCAGCCGATCATAGCTGAAGAAGATGAACTGACGACTATGTCAAATATGCTACTTGGAAACCAGTTTCTGGAGATGGATCGCGTCATATCACTCCAAAGCACGGATTTCTTTAACTTTGATTCGACTGGAAGAACGGGCTTATCAGGATAATTTAGCGACAAAGGTATGACTATATCCTATGCGCATGTGATTTCCTTTGCCTTGTAGTCTAAACCGTAAATCAATAATAAAATCTAGGATACAGTATTTTCGTGTCGGCCTGACCAGTACTAAATATGATCATGACTTGCTAATCACTTTTGTATCTTTCGAACGTACATAATGCTCTGCAATAATTTGAACGAGTTCATATGCCATATTCCTATATGTGAGGATTTTGAAATTCAGAGAATAACCTGCACAATAACTCTTTTACCACCCCAGAGTTATAGGCAATAGTTGCTCCTGCAAATTATAGGCTATACTGACTTCATGACTGCGTTGGCGGAGCTCGGGATATTGGGTCACGCCAGCGGGGGGCAATACGCCGAAGGCCGCTACAACGATCAGCAAAGGCCCGATTCAGCGTCGAGCGCTGTGGATCCTGAAGGAAAACAGCGGCCAATGAATATTACACACTACGGCACCGCGAGAGAGGTATCGGCCGGAAAAAGAAAGGGAGAGAGCGAGAATAAAGATGGTAACGAAGCAATCTGCTATTTGAATGGGTTCTGATAACAAAAGAACGGCAACAATGCATGTTACACTTTCTATGTCATTCTGCATTCTCTAAAAAGCGTATACTTACTCGGTGCGTCGACAACTCAAGATGTCGACGGCTCATCAGGAACCACAGGCAAACCTCAAAACTATTATTCTTGAAGGAGAACGCTTGATAGACATACGAAGACGTCTTCAAACTGGAAATGACGACATTTTAAACAAAACTTTTGCCAATTTGAAGAAGAAGGCTGATGGCTGGCTCACTCAAGGACCGTGGTCCGTCATGGAGAAGACAAAAGCTCCCCCAAGCGGGGATATGCACGACTACACCAGCCAAGCTCCATATTGGTGGCCATCATCAGGACCAGGCGGGAATCCTTACGTGCAGCGAGATGGAGAGAGAAACCCTGAAGTTCTCAATTACTCTGATCGAGTGAACATTGAAAAAGTTTTTGCCTCATCATCGGCTCTTGGCCTTGCATGGTTTTACTCTGGGAACGAGGCATACGCCAAGCATGCTGCAGATATCATCAGAACATGGTTCATCAGCCCGGAAACACGAATGAATCCGAACCTCAACCACGCTCAGCTCATCCCATTCGCCAATACGGGCCGCCACATTGGCATCATCGACTTCTCACAGTGGTATACTACACTCCTAGACATTGCTGTCATTTTGAACAGTGGCAGTCTCTCAGGCACGTCAGCAGCTAGCTGGACGTCCGAGGATATGGATGCATTCCGTGAATGGAATAGGGAATTCTTGAAATGGTTGACAGAGAGCGATTTTGGTAAGGCTGAAAGAGCGGAAAAGAACAACCATGGCAGTTTTACTAGTATGCTAGTCTCCGCTATTGCACTATTTGTTGATAACAAACAGCTTGTGCAGCAAGAAGCGGCTAGCATCCAGCACGATATCAACGAGACCATCAGCTCAGATGGAGCTCTTCCTGAGGAACTTCAGCGCACTCGAAGCTGGCACTATTCTAACTTTACATTATTGGCGTTGACTCGACTCGCCATGGTAGCTGAGAAAGTAGGAGTTGACCTTTGGCATTATAGCGGGCCCCAAGGTCAGGGAATCTTCAAGGCAATTGAATATCTTTTACCTGCTGCGACTGGTGCCGCAGCGTGGGCATCTAAAGACATTCAGTTCGAACGCTATGCCGCGGCAGATATCATCCGTGCCGCTGCCGATGCGGGTCACAAAGCATCTCAATTAGCTATCGACACCATCGAACTACCCCCAGAGGGAGACCTATGGCCACTGAGGCCTGCACCCGAACAGCTGGAACCTGTCAAAGTAAAATCAGGACAGACTACAAAATGAAAACCCGTAGCCTCACAAATGGGAAGATTGGAGCAGAGTGCAAAAGAACAAAGTGACGCTAGTCAGAAGACATCGAATCCTGAATGGCGGATTTTATGGTAATTATCATTCGAAATATTAACTAGACACTACACATATTAATAAAATATCTCTGCTATCATTCGTCTTGTATGAAATAATTCATGATCCTAGCGTTTCCATCTAATCGGTGGCGGTCAGATAGTACAGAACGCTTTCACCAGGGCCCAGATTCGAAGCAATAACGGACGTGGCGACTCCAATATCGCTGTGATCAGGGCCGCCAGCGCCGCCACCTCCAAGAACTCTGCGTACGCTCCATCCGGGGGCACCGTTTGGCTGGCCCTCGGCTATACCCAACAGTGATAGTGAAATATTCACAAGCTGGTTTCCTTGCAAGCTCGTTCCGAAGCCGCCCTGTCCTAGATCTGGTCCATAGTTTGCAAGAACAACAACAGCGTTCTTATTACCTGTATCAGGCCCAGCAATCCATGCCTGGAGCTGCTCAGATGCTTGTGAACCCGGGTTCGTAGTGCCGAACGGATTTTTCGGTTGCATTGGATATTGATTCGTAAAGTCAGCAACTGACTTGAATTCTGAATCATACAGCAGTTCTTTTCCAAGAGTATCGAGCTGCGTCAGGTCAGAACCAGTAATTTGGTTCGCTCCCGCACCAACCCAGTGAATTGCAACTGTGTATCGCTGGACATCTGAAAGGCCAGTCAATGATTGAGCGTTTCCGGTGTACATATTATCCATATCGGGGCGGACCATTATGGGAGTGCCTTGGCGTGCTGGATCTTCTTCCTGCTGATTTATGAAGCTTCGATACTGCTCGATGGCGCGCTGTACAGTATTGAATCCTAAGAAGGTGCTTTGGCCCTGATTGTTGATGTCTTGGTCCAACCGTATGCCGTCAGCATTACCACGCCAAAGGAAGAAGTCTGCCGCCGAATTGCGGTCCAGTTTCCATGACAGATCTAATCTCATTGGGCGACTAGCTTGTTGAATTGCCTTATGATACGCCACCGCAGCTAACGAGTTGTTTGCAGGCAAGTCTTCGCCTGCGGCAGGACTTCCTGGAGTCATAAAGTCAAGTTTAATATAATCAACTCCACTGTTTCAATATGTTAGTCTGTAACACATTGTTAGGCTCGTCAATCCTTACATTGCTGCCCAGTTGTTGACCACAGAATTATGCCACTGCTGCACGCCATCTTTGCTGAAATCGAACGTCTGTCTCAAGTTGTAGCTCGGCTGGCTTGTATCAAACAGTGTTCCGAGCTTTATGTTTGTCCCCTCTACCGTGACGCCTGCATCTGCCGACAAGGCGCCTGGAAGCGCATATATTCCAAGGAGCTTCCCCTGGGAGTGTAGATGATCGGCCAAAGCTGTCAAGTTCGGGAAGACTGAAGTGTCCGGGACAAGGCGACCGAATTCATCGCCACCATTTCCTGACCAGCCTGAATCTAAGCTGCACAAGGTGTATCCAGCAGTGGCATTAAGAAGGTCACACTGACTCTGAACATTGTTTTGATTCAGAACGAATGAGGTGCCCGCGCGAGCTTGCATGCCAAATGAGTTCCATCCGCGAGGAGGCCCATTGAATCCATTGGCGCTAGTGCCATAGAATGGCACGAAAAGTTGGCTTGCGCTCACTGATGTCGCTATTAGCGGGACGGTGAAAATCGAAATTTGGCCTTTGCTTCGCATTTTGGCGTTGAGAATTATGAATGATCAGGGTGTATTAATGAGCTACCAGGACCGCAATACTGAGGAGGATATTAGAACTGCCGGTTTTTACCTGCTCTGCGTCTTCTTTCCTCTTATAGCATGACTTCCATTTTGAAACCAATCACGAAAGGGGTTAAAATCGGCCAAGAGTAAGCAAAAGACTAATCGCTACTGTAAGATGCCGATTGAGGCGGAATAAGCTATAGACAACTTCCTTTTTGGAGGCTAGGCTTTACAGACGGTTGTTTCAATTACGTGAGCTAGAGAGCTATTCACCGTTCGGAAAAGTCCTATCTGCAGATTTGCATCACTGCAAAGTCAATAGTCGCGTACCTATTTTTTATAAAAGGATCTTGAACCAGTTGATAGATATGAATTACAGCAAACCATATAGTATTTAATAGGCTCAAGCTCACACATATTCTGTCATCTCCAGAAGCTATTTATCAAGCATTGCCAACTGTACTCCTTCCCATTAGCATTATCAGCATTACATTTATTTCCGCAACTGCCGAGGTCCCTGCTTGTAATATATCATATGAATCTTTTTATCTACAAATTAATTCTCTGCTGATATTTTGCTGTAGTAGGCAAACCCGGGGCGACAGCACTTGGCGAGCTGATCATGCCCGGATATGGTGAATCAGGATATAAGCATACTAATCCTTTATACATACTTAGTTAGGAAAGTGATTGTCGGGATGCTAAAAAAAAAAAAACCTCCGTCTACGCTATGGTAGATGGCAGCACTGAGCCCTAGCTCTATCCTCGTATTAGGTGTTGCATAGCCTGCTAAATGCTCCATATATCTCGAAAAGGGAGATGGGAAAGGCAATTAGATTTGCAGATCGCACCAGTTTTGTAGCATGAGCTAGCGTTTACTGCTGATGCGTTGTCTTCCTTAGAAGTAAAATACTATAAATAATTAGCGGCGCTGAAACAGGTAATCAAATAAAAGTGTTCAAGTCAGATTTCTGTTTACAAACTTTTATGAGCAACAGTATTTTCATATGATTGTTCTTTTACATTAATCGGGCTACCAAAGATTCATTCCGCTTGCCACCCCCATTAGCTACCTAGTAGTTACCTAGGTAGGTAGGTAGTCGCCATATTCACCTCTATTTCGCTAGATGTGTGTTTCACCGGCAGATAAGTGCAGCCTGGGGGAAAGAATATCATACATTTATATTTTAATGTGGATAAATATAACGTTTAAAGACTGGTATAATTTGTGCAACTGGTTATTGATTTCAAGGAATGTAGTAGTACGGGTGTAACTCCACCTGCATGAAAAAGTTGTATAGTGGGCTTCGCCCCTCTTGACGAAAGCTTTGCCTTTGGGGCTAGATAGACATAACGATGGTCGAAAAGTTGTATAGGTACTTGTTGTTCGAAATGCATACAAATTATGCTTTGGGTTATTGATAATTTCAAAATCCAGTTAGACAAGTCCTTTTGATGTTTATCCTATTACCCTCCTTTCCTATATTGTTCTAATGGTACAGCGCACAAGTAGGACACTTACACTATGTGATGCTGTTGTCCTTTTTGTCATTGTAAGGTTGTAGTCTCGAACAAGTAAGTACATATGTATACTTCTGCTACTTTAAAATATGGAAACAACAATCTTGCTTAAATCACCAGACTCTGTTTCCTTCCTATTTTATATACATCCTGCGGATGCAGCATTTCCACAATCGTATCGCAATGTATGTGACCAATGCGGCAAAAATCGCTATCGATAGTGCAAACATCCAATAGCGCATTGGTTGCTCGGCCGCCGTCATCCCGAGCTGGCTCAGGACAGTTTTGTTATCTAAGGTGTTGGGATGATCTTGTTGCTCATAAACGTACGACGGTGGTAGCTGAGATACTTGTATAGTGGAATTCTGTAAGCTCGTAC
The DNA here is from genome assembly GCA_026401215.1 of Trichoderma erinaceum. Lineage (NCBI taxonomy): Eukaryota > Fungi > Ascomycota > Sordariomycetes > Hypocreales > Hypocreaceae > Trichoderma > Trichoderma erinaceum. The sequence goes on from JALIRY010000064.1 coordinate 79,975, forward strand.
CATCTTTGGATACTGCTTCCACGAAGGTAAAGGAGTGTTGTCCTGAAATCATAGCAACGGTCTCAAAGCCCTTTTTGGCAGACTTGGCAATGAGAGATGGCCGCTGGACTTGCTCTGATGATTCTGAGCTGTAAAAGTTCCAAGAGTCCACTTCGGTTGCTCCATTCCATGACGCGTAGAGAACCGTTGTGGCCGTATCTTTCGTCGCTCCATACACATGGGAGGCAAATGCAACTGGTTCGCTCACATGTGACGAGGCCTTCCAGCCAAACTTGTACTGCCTGTACTCAGCAAACCTTTCATACCTACTGTAAACTTGCTGAACAAGTATTCCGTCTAAAGAGAACTCGCTTGTGTATCCAGATTCAGACCATGAAACCAGAATATTCTCATTCTCTAAGAATTGAATATTTCCACGGCGAGCAGTGTATAAGCCATCGGGCCTGTCCCACTTTTGAATGACAGCTGCTGTCATCGGAGCCGTAGTCGTTGCTAACGAGACTAGCAATGCGGAAGAACAATCAGCAGTGATCGACACGCCATCAGAGGCATTGTCTAAGAACGCTATAATTGTATGAGTTTCGTTCTGGCTGTAGACTTGGGCGTCGTGCTGTGAACTGAAGTTGAAATTGTTATTATGAATGAATGAGGAGCGCGGGCCACCTAATTGCCAGATGATAGAGCCATCGTCACTAGATATGAGAAATATCGCGGATTGATGTCGCATGGAAACAAGGTAATGGCCTTGAGGCGTTTTCTTTACCGAATTTATATGGCTGTATGTTATACACGTCGTCGTCAGTAAACACTTGTGAAGTACGACATCTTCGCGAAGATGAAGATGGAACAACCGATTCATAACAAGGGGGAGGCGTACTAAGCATCTTCAGGTTGTGCGGAATGAGTATCGGATGCCTCAACGTAGTCATATGCCCACCATTCAAATATGACCCTGTTTGTTTCTAACTCAACCTCCTGGAACCCATTGTTCCTGACGGTCGCGTTAGCGTTTTCCGGGAGGGCTGATTCACCTGGCAGGCTTTTCTTCGCAATTACTACTAAAGCGCTATTCCCATCGTCAATGACATTGAACTCGTGCATATCAATATGCACTTGCTTTCTCCCGTCGCTCGCATAAACAGTCTTGACAATCTCATATGCAGTGTTCAGGATGATGCCCACCCCACTCGCCGTGGCGATGGACACCGGTCCTTCGTCGCCCGCTATAAGGGACAAAGCGTCAGACCCTCGGTATCTTATTTTGCGAAAGTCATACACATTGGACCGATTGAAAAGCATAGCTCCGCTCCAGATTAGGTCCTATTATGATAATCTGAATTAGTATATTGCTGTAGCTTGGGACAAAAATGTTTCTGCTAATACCCCATGACTATCAAAAATATGAGGACCAAACTGCCCTGGGACATATGAGTGAGTATCCGGTGTGTTAAGTGAATCAAAGGGAGCATGGAACCAGCTTCCCGGGCTGACTAAATCGTCCCGATACGTCGTATATTCCGGGATAGGCGGCTTTAAATCTGGCCTCTATTTATCAGGGAATCAGCGATGCCAGGTTTTAGACCAAGCGCTGCACCTAGCGGAGCGATTATTTACAAACCGATCGCACGAGCAATACGGCTAGGGTACCCATATATAACGTTGAAATGTAGAGGAAAATTCACTGACTGAAACATATGTCGCCAATCCTTTGTCAGTATTCTTAAATTGAATTGCAGATACCCGCCATATGGAGGAAATAAGCAGATGGCATGCCAAGTAAGAAAGCTGCATGGCTCACTTCCGTCAATAGTTTACGGCGCTTTGGCGAGCAATGATTGCCTCCCGTGAGAAAAGAAGAATAGTATGTTTGGAAGTCGGTATACGCTGCACGCAAAGCTTGAAACCTGTTAGCTGATTAACTGTCGCTTTGGATATACATGGCTCATAGGTAGTGTAAGGAAACGTTTCCACAATCTTTGCAATCACGGCCTGTCTGACAGGGGAAAACAAGCTAGAACCTGCGGAGCTGACAGACAAAATATGTGAAATCAGCCTAATAAAGGCATTCTGAGCTATAAAAAGTCCGAATTTTCCGATTCATGCATCCTTGCTGCTGTGTATCCTTGTTCTTCCGAAGATTCTCCTCGTTTCAGGAAATGGAAAATGTCCAGGATTGTTTATTATTATATCTTTTCGTCTATACTACGTACGCAACAGCCGCATCGGGTTCAATTGTGCGAGTGGCCGAAATTGATGCATCTTGATAGGGTTATAGTGGTGTAGTAGAATATTGCTCACAAGTTTACTGTTGGTTTCTCTTTATTTATGATGGGAAACAAATTTTGCTGCCATGCTCTGTCAATGTGAAACATGCAGAGCTTTACATAGACAAGTCCACCTTATATGGAGCATTATCCGCTTTAGCTCAGCATTTAATGCGGCCTCTTACAGCCTGAAAGCCTTATAAGATGGCATTAAAGCAATAACAAAGGCAGTCCCTACAAAGTTCCAACTAGGTACCTATCACATTTTCGTTTACTATCTGTGTCTCTAGGCGTATAATTTTGCTGCTGCTGAATTAACCGCTTGCCTATAAAAGAAGTTATAATTGATGTAATATTATAGGGGATCTAATTAATGTTATTACTATCACGATCGGGCAGCCCATTATTGCCTAGTTTACCTGACCTTTGTAGGTTTCAATTGGATTTACTATATGCATTAATCCCCGATTACCTACTTTAACAGCCTTGAAAGCCTATCGTAGCAGCTCCCCGCATGTTTATACGCCGCTAAACACGAATACAGGCTTGAGAAAAAACAAATTACAGTAGTCTTGAATTTTTGTCACTGCTGCAATTTAAGCTTAAAAAATGTTCAGATGCTTAACTCAAGCTCACTGAGCGCTTGAGTCGGGTATATTTATCGCTTTTATATTCTATCTAAAGTGATAAGTTATTATGAAGATTGTGATATCTTTTTTTCGCATTGGTAAATCCATGCGGTAACCTTAATTCGTTTCCTCCTTATTCGGCTCAGTAATCTCATAGTTAGTCTCCGAGGGTGCGGACTCGGATTCCTTGTCCGACTCGTCTGGCTTGTGGCTGCGAACAACCAGGTAAGTCGGGAAAATCGCTAGCCCTAATTGAACTGTTAGATACACAAGTCTTTTGTCAAAAATCTCCATGCAACATTTATACTTACCAAGAAGAATCGTGTTAACGGCCAGTGGCACTCGTCCTCCAAACCAGTTTCTTGTATTGAGGCCATATGACACGGCTTGAGCGAAGCTTTCTTGGCCACGCAGAATACCAGTCAAGCGAGTGAGCTCTGCTACATCGTTCGTCATGGTAGCAACAAGATAGTATAACCAGTTCTGAGCCGCCTGTTGTGAAAAGTTCCATAAGAACAGCACAAAAAAGCCTTTCACATAGCCGGGGGTGCTCCAATCCAGGAGTGGAGGATTAGATGTGAACTGCTCTTGAACAACCCAGCCGTATACCCAAGAGAGAATATGTGCTGCAACGACATAATAATATCCATATTCCAAACGTTTCTTGACGGAAAATCGTGTCCAATCGAGCCACTGGCTGAGAATCTGCGAAGACAGCAGAGTCGCAAAGTTGCTTACAAAACCGATCAAAGCACGGCCACGGACGCTGAAGTAGTAGGCTTCAAAGTTACCGCTATACTGATTAAAGTAAGCGGCCCAGAAGATCGGGAGAAGAAGCAGAACGTTACGTCTCCTCGATAGGTGATATAGAGCCTTGAACTCAGCAAAGAACGACGCTTCTCGTTTGACGATGACACGCGACCCATCGCTTCGTTGGACTTTGTGGGGTGGAGATAGACATAATGCCAAGGGAGCCGCCAGACATTGTAGAACAATGAAAATGATGTAGGTCACATAGCCAACGCTCCCTTTACCTGAAGTGTTTACGTTCAAGCCTAAGACAATAGCACCGCCGACAATTGGCCCTAATGTCCGGAACCAGACCCAGATGTTCAAGTACCGGGCTCGCTTCGATGGCTCAGGATATCCGAGAGCGATGGCTCCCTCACTTGCCCAAAAAAGTCCAGCTGATATTCCACAGGCCACGGCACCGAGAAGAACGAACCATTCGTTACCGAAGCGATTGTTTGTATAGAGACCAGCAGAATAGATCGGATAGCCGAGGGCTCCAAGAAGAAGTGTGTAAGACAACCCTATTCTATTCGCAATCGGGCCACCAAACAGGCAAAAAAAGCCCATCAGTCCGAACACCAGGGCATTGGCGGCGTTGATCAAGTATGGCGATTCGGCTCCGCCAGCACCTATTGCGGGTGCGTATTAGATTGACGCCCTCAAGGTAAAGCGAAACATAACAGATTAAAAAAATTGGAGAAGGGAACAGGTACCTAATGAGTTCATCGCATTCCATAAACCAGGTGCTAAGAAACCAACACCTCCAATAACACAGGCATTAAAGAGCGTAGTCCGGTACCACTGCCGCTTTCCATTCAACACGGGCGTGACACGGTCTTCGGCGCCATCTTTGGATACACTGGCTTCTATGTCCGCCATAATGGTTATTCGAGTATCCTCTGTGTTGCCAAGGCTTCTGCGAGATGCTAATCGCTGAATTAATGGGACATGGCTGGCTCTTTGAATAACTATATACTTTTTGTATGGGATACCCATAGAGATGGAAAAATCCACTTAGTGTTCTATGCACCAAATATATTATTTCTTTCCGGTATGATGGCCGAGAGAATTCTTCTCGGTTAAAAGCTTTCATGTTTATGTTTTGTGGTGCTCATTCTCTGCGAAAATGGCGTAAGAGATCGATGTGGAGCGGTGGGCCAGTAAGACGAAGACATGAATCAGGTAACCAATGCCGCGACGATCTCAAGTAAGCTTAATAGATTTGATGCAGGAATAATTAATAGATGCGGTAGAATATATGTAAATGGTAGTAGTATGTGATGATCCTTTTCCCATCAAAAGCAATCTACAAAACCTGTTTCCCAAACCTTTGAGCAACGTCAACAATCGTCCATCTACCTGGTTCTACTCGTGTTTAACCCTCTTTTCATGGCACATATAGCTTAGCTCTGGGTTCACTTCCCTGTTGTTCTCCATTATTGACCCGTCTATTGTGTACCACATATACAGCGATTTGGAAAGCGGCGCTTGCGATTCCCACTGAAACCATTATAATCATCGTACGAAGGCCAGTCAAATAACTGTAACGATCAGTTAGACAGTTCCTAAGTTGTACGAGAGGGGTTTTGCGGAGCATATTGAACCTACAGGGGCTTGTCATCAGCTTGGAAGTATTGCGTTCCTACCATAAGGCCGCTAATAGCGGACATCACCCACATGCTGCGATAAAGAGACGTCAGATCCATTCCAGAGGCCGATTATATATGCATGAGCAACTTACGCAATACTTATACTCTTCTCTCTAGGATCTGTGCAATTGAGCTGAACCCATGAGTTGTGGATAGGATGATAGCCAACTGCGAAACTGTTGACAGCCGTCCATAAACCCCACCTTGACCATCTTCCAACATGAGGCTGAAGTTGATGGGCCACTATTAGAGTGACCAAATAGCACGTCTGAGCAGCAATTACAGAAGCACCTCGTTGATTGGTTCGATCACTAATGAATGCGAAGAGGAACACGACAGCAAGTGCGATAAATGCACCCACAGCAGCCAGAGCGTTTGCTCTGGTTCTATCAAAGCCCAGCGACCTAGTTACCATGTATCAGACTAATGAACAAAACGACGTGGAGAATTTCGAAGACTCACATAATGATAGAAGGGGTATAGGTGGTTAAGGGACTCCACGTGGAGAATACCACAAATGTTGAAACGAAATGCGGCCAGCGGCGATAGTGCGTCATTGTGCTCCAAATGACTGCTAGAGGAATCTGCTTGAGTCCCTGCTCATCTAAATCTTCCCCGCCATCTACTTCGAGGCGCTGCTGCAGAATTCTTGATTCCGTTTCCGTAAACTTGATTAGCCCCTGGCCAAACAGAGGTTTTGGATTTAATGGGGATCCAGGTAGGGAAAGCAGGAGAATAATTGAAACCGAGATTGTGAACAGGCCCTCAACTGTGTTAGAGTGCATGGGAGCGTCAGTCACCTATCGATATCGGATATGAGCGTCAAATTGGAAAGGTGCAGTTCATCTTACGTAAAAATAGCCACTGCCATCCACGAAGACCACGATGTCCATCCAGCTGCAAGATCCCTGAGGCAAGCAGAGGGCTAATTGCATTGCCGCCAAACATTCCGAAGAAGAAGATAGCCACTCTCTTTGCAAGCTCTCGATTAGTATACCAGGTCGACAGCGTATAACATGCTCCCGGAATATAGCCAGCCTCTGCAAATCCAAGAAGAAGGCGGGTTGCAAGGAATCCTCCGCGATTCTTTATAAACACCTGCATTATCGCTATAAACCCAAACACCAGGACTTGTGCTGATATCCATTTTCGTGGACCAATACGCTGAAGAGCCATATTGCAGGGAATCTCGAAGACGACAATACCCATGAACATAAGTTGATTACCTAAGTTAATTGTCGACTGAGTAACGCCAATGTCGGTTGCAAATCCTCCAGTTAAGGCGCTCGCAATGTTCATTCTATCAAGTTGGAAAACTAAAAGTCCAAGAAATAGAAGTGGCAGGACAGTAGTGTCTACTCTAGGTAAAATTAGAACTGGATAAAAATGTCAAGGGAATATTATAGGTACTTTGTGCGAGCCGTGAGCTCTTCCCCAGGATTCCATGCTGGTTGTTGCTCTGCTCTAATGGATATACTGGAGTCTTCAAGGGTCGGGTCGTTTGTGAAAACACTTAGCCTTTTCTCATCTCTTTGGGTAGACGTTGATATCATGATATCTTGATGGAATTTGAAAAGGATTTTAGAGAACCGATTAGCGCACGCTATATCAATGTTGTGGTAGGTGTACAATCTTGACAATTTAGATAGGTAGGTACGTTAAAAACACCTAATCGGGTATTAAAAATGGCAATGAGAAACGTTGTTTTAAAAAGATTCTCACAAGGTAAGCTCTCTATTTTAATTCTAATGTGCCGTTATTATGTCACTATTCATCGAAATCGCAAGGCCGATCCGCCCTAGGCCGGCATTATGGCGTGCTAGAAATGCCAAGTACTAGTACTACAAGGCGATGGATGATACAGATCTCACTTCTCTAATTATCAATTTTAATCGGCAGTTGATTGCAAAACAGTCTCATACGCTTTCAAATCTTCGTTCATGAGCAGCTAGCTGGTTCTGTTCGCACTAAAGATTTAACATCAAGACCCATGGTTTGTCCCTGGAGCTACTCCGCAGCCCGTTCTATAATCGCAGACTTTCACATCATAGGCTAGCTCAATATACATTAGCGAGGTTACCGAATTGCGTGATGCAGCCCGCCATTGCGCAATAGTGAGATAAAGAGTGGTTTCGAGCAGTAAGATAGAGCCAATTTCAAGAGCACTAATTATTTCGTTCAATGTATTGACACATGAAATACTTATAGTACTGCGGCGCTTGCGGCGTATGCGGCAGCTTGTAGCTAGTGTAAAACAACCAGGTATCAGCATTCTCGTAGATCCTTTGAGAATTTTTAAGTTAGTTTTCTTGAATTTGAGAACTTTAAGTCAGTTTTCTTAAACCGCTCACTCTTATTTTTGTAATTCATTCTTAAATCAACCTATATGAGCGATTACTTGTGCTTCTTCAAGTGTACTGCTTTTGAATTGGACAATTGCGCCTCACTATGGGGGGTGTTCCTGTACGGCGAGTAGCCATCATTGGCGCCGGACCAGCGGGAGCTATTGCCATTGACGCCCTTGCTCAAGAAAAGTCCTTTGACATTATTCGCGTTTTTGAGCGTCGAGAACAAGCGGGAGGATGCTGGTAGGTCAATTGAATGGTGTTGATTATTACCCGCAATCGATCCTATGTCTATAGCAAATATAACCCTGGATTCATTGGAAAGAGACATGCAGTTGTCGTTTAACTTCTAATTATATGACAGGATAGATGATACATCACATCCTCCTACGCTATTCAATTTTGAATCTCTAGCAGCGCGTACAGCCGATGCGCCCCTCCCCATACCGAAGACGCTCCCGGCCCAGACACAGCGGTCTGATCAACCACGTTTCTCAGAATCGTCTGTTTATCCCTATCTAGAGACCAATATTGATGCTCTGCCTATGCAATTCAGCAAAGAGCCAATTCCAGTTGAACGAAGCGAGCTTTCAATAGCCAATCACGGACCAGATACCCCATTTCGCAAGTGGGATGTTATACAAAGATACGTTCAAGGTCTTGTCAATAGAAACGGCTATAGTGACTTTGTTTCTTATGAAACAACAGTTGAAAAAGTAGAAAAGATTGGCACAGAGTGGAAAGTCGTATTGCGAAAAAATGGGAAACACCACGATTACTGGTGGGTTGAGTGGTTTGATGCCGTCGTCGTCGCCAGCGGGCACTTCTGGGTGCCATATATTCCTCCAATAGATGGATTAGAAGAATTCGAGAAAGCAAGGCCCGGCAGCATAATCCACAGCAAACATTTCCGAGGCAGTAAGCAGTTTGTAGGCAAAGTAAGTTATGTGCCACCAGTCATTATGTGCGCCATAGAGAGGGTGTCTAATGTTATCTCTACGCAGCGCATCGTCGTGGTTGGAGCTTCTGTCTCTGGAGCTGACATTGCCTTTGACCTTGCCAATATCGCACAAGCTCCTGTCCATGCCATCACCATTGGGCACACCACCAATGGATACTTTGGAGGCGAAGCTTTTAAGCACCCGAAAATAAAAAACCATCCTTCAGTTGCCAAGGTTGAAGGGAGAACTGTTCATCTGATAGATGGAAACTCTATCACTGATGTTGACTATATAATATTTAGTACAGGCTACAGCTGGTCTCTGCCCTTTCTCCCCGATGTCCCCGTACGAAACAATCGTGTTCCAGATCTTTATCAGCACGTTGTCTGGCAAAAAGACCCGACATTGCTCTTTGTTGGCGCTGTGGCTGCTGGGCTGACGTTCAAAGTTTTCGAGTGGCAAGCTGTTTTGGCAGCACGCCTTCTTGCCGGTCGCGCTATGCTGCCATCTGTTGAAGAGATGCGAAAGTGGGAAGTTGAGAGAATCAAGGCACGCGGAGACGGCGTAAAATTTACATTGATATTTCCGGATTTTGAAGATTACTTTGAAACACTTAGACAACTGGCTGGGGAAGGAGAAGAAGGGAAGGGGCGCAAGCTCCCGCGGTTTCGCAGGGAGTGGGTAAGAGCCTTTCTTGATGGTCATGAGCGTCGCAAAGCTATGTGGCGACGACTCAATGGGAAGGCTCAAATTGAGCTGAACAGGGCTCAAGATAGCAACCTCGATATCAGAGCACGGCTGTAATAGCATGTTATTATTGGTACATAGTATGAACTAGCACTGTTTTTGCCTCTAGCATACCTATGCTCCGAACACGCGGGACGCGCGTGCTTGCTCAATCAGAGTAACCGACAAACATAACGAAAGAGGATGGTTAATGTGTATTCATATAATGCAATAAACCCTTGCAGGTATTTTTGAGCTTTTTGGCTATATACCTATCATTGAGTGACATGGATGGCGTCGGAATTTATTTTGCTTTGGATATAGTGAAATACGCGCTATCATATGCCTAACCTACGGTGTAGAAGCTCTCGCTTGTGGAGTTCAATTCCTTTTTTCTTTTTTCCTTTAATATCGCAGCTTGCTGTATGTGCGCGTGCTTTGCCGGCTTAATGTATATTTTATGGAAGTGACTAGACGAGTAGTAGTTCTGCATTTCATCCTATTAAAGCACCAGGCCCCCAGTTATACATGTATCGTGGTAAATGCCCCTGGTATACCTCAAATTGGCGCCAGCATGGGTCAGTCCTTGCTATACTTCCTGAGCATGCTTTGTTTAAATATCCAGAGAATAACAAGTGGAAGACCATTATCCATACTATATTGAAGCAGTGGTTTCTTTCTTTCTATTTGATGACTTTCCAGGATACGGACTTGTGCCGCAGGTACTCTAGAACACAATCATCACAGTGCCCGAATGTACGTTCCCCACAATAGCGGAAGCTTGACCGAATCAAAAGGAAGTGGAGCGTATCGTGCATTAGCGGCAGCCAAGTATGGAACGGATGTCGTCGTAGATTGCCGTTTTTGCTGCGTCTTGGCTAGCCCCATCCGCTAAACCGCAGGATGATGCGCCAAGTCGAATCAGTACCAGCTAGACATATGCATCTGATAGGATAAGGCTCTTCTCTGAGAACAAAATTGAGACATCTACAACGAGTGTTTCACAAGCTGATTAATAGAACGGGGAGGGCATTCACTGACACAAGAGCTTTTAGAGAATGACCGCGAGTCTTCCCTCACTATAAATACCCCGTCTCTGTCGGTTCCTCGGGGAAGAAAGAGAATAATTTCAGAGACCTCGCATATTTTCTTACTAGGCACGTTAAAATGGCTTCTTTCGATCTCACGTCTTATAAAGCATTATCCTTTGATATATATGCAACGCTCATCGATTGGGAAACAGGCATCCTTTCACAGCTTTTACCATTACTCAGTAGACTTCCGAAGGGGCATTCGCTATGGAACAAAAGTCTGGCTGATATTCGAGATTATCTTCTTACCCGATATGCAGCTCACGAACATAGACTGGAAATTCAGCACCCAAATGAGAAATACTCAAAATTACTGAGCATGGTCTACGAAAATGTTGCTGCGGATATGGAAATAGCTGTGACTCCCAGCGAGTCAGAAGCATTTGGTGGCGCCATAGGGAAATGGCCAGCGTTTGAGGATACCGTGGCCGCAATGCAAAAACTAGGAAAATATTACAAACTCATTGCGTTGAGCAATGTGGACAAGGTGTCATTTGCAAATACCTTGCATGGTCCGCTTAATGGCGTCAAGTTCGATGCGATTTACGTTGCAGAAGACATTGGCACGTACAAACCAAACCCGAACAACTTCAACTACCTTGTCGAACATGCACGCCAGGATTTCGGGATCCAGAAAAGCGATATATGCCACACAGCACAGAGCCTACCCTTTGATCATATCCCTGTTGCATCAATGGGTTTTCGGCCCGCCGTTTGGATATCTCGTGGAGGTGGAAGAATGGGAATGGGAGATTTGGAAGCGGTGAAAGATAAGGTCAACATTGGAGCGACGTATCAAACACTAGGGGAAATGGCCATAGCTGTAGAAGCAGCCTTTGGTAAATCTGAAGAATAAATGCATTTGCAACGGCTATCTAATAGTTATAAAACCAAACTCCACAGCAAAATGCAATTAACTTCTCTAAAATTGAGCCCTTACAATTCACAAAAGCAAAAGGTCGACTCCCAATCGCTGTTGAACTGCTTTCCAGTCTAACACGACCTGATCTGCTTCGACGCCTTTCGCAGTGGCCTCTTGTGCTCGATCATGCCATATTTGACGAAGAACTGTACCAGCCACCAGGCGGTTTGGGATTCCAAGTTGGCTTGAAACAGCTAGCCAACGTTCGACCATTTTTTGGTCTGCTTCATCCGTGGCCTCCGTAGCAGCAATAAAAACAGGCCACATCGATATTGCACCTCCCCGAATGTACATAAATGTCATAGCATCCAGCAAGACGGATCTGACATACTTGCTGACGCCGCGTGGAGGAACCTTAAAAATGGCTTGATATATATAAATTAGAGCCGCCGTACGGAAGAGTCGAAGATGAAGGCAATCCAAGAACCTAAACTGCTCCGTTCTAGGTAGTAACTTCACAATGGTCTCCCGTTCGGGAATATCCAGATCAATTCCGCATTGCGAGTCGTTTTCGGGTAATAGTTCGGCTATGTAGCTCTGAACAATCAGACAGAGATTGTCAGGGACTTCGCCATGCGCTATCTGTTCCATGAAAAGTCTAGTTGATGAGATTATGCGCAAAACGTCGCAGCTTGCACCTATTGTATACCCAAAGTTTCGGCGCGAAGCTACGCCTTCGAAAAGAATTTCAGTGATTGGGGAGCGATTATGAGGCTTGGCGTTTCCAGTTTGTGAAATTTCGAATGAAAGGGCGATGCTTTGAGAGATTACCCAAGAGTGCGTGGACTGAGCCCATGGCTTTTGCCGAACAAATTGAGTGACAAAACTTCCAGCTCCATTAAAGTGACTCCTCCAAGCGACCGAATCTCTTGCTTGACCCTGTTTTGGTAAGCGAACAGCACTGCAAATTTTGGAAAAAGTCCCATGTATATACTACTCACCTCAGAGATCATTAATGTATATAGAGTAGCAGCGCAGGCATTGTATTCCGCTTCTTTCGTATAATTTAAGGTTTGACTGAGCTCTCTTAATGAAGCACCGTAGTGTTCCAGCGCAACTGACTCTTTTTGATGGTATATCTGCGGATTTTCTTTATATAAGTTCGCCAGGTTGAATGCAGACTGAGCGATGATCGCATGATACAAAGCTCGTGAAGCAGCAGATGAGTCTTGCAGCGCTGTCGATGGGTAAACAGATTTCCAGGGATTATTTGTGCTGTCCACTGGGATCATGATAGGAGCTATCCATGTCACGTAGTGATGAAAGATTGTGGCCTCATCTCGTGATGATGATAACCAATCATATATGGTTGGTGTTAGGGGCCGGAGTAGAGAATAAGAATCTTCGTTGTATGATATGGGGGAGCTCTCTGACGGAGACGAATCTATTGAAGATGCATTATTTTGCAAATTTAATTCGGACTTGTTTGCAATAGGTTGATCCAGGGTTGGGGGGTCAGCCGGCTGCGTCGAATGAAACACTGTGAAGGGATTCAAAGGCGGCGTGTGGTCCGCTATCGGAAGCTCGATGCTATCCATCTCCTCGATCAGGCGCTGAAGGTGATCGTCGCTGAAAGCTGGCCAACCACGCCATGTTTGCTCAAAATTCATGCTTCTCCGGAAAAATGGAGGGTAAGTGCCGGTCTTTTGGTCTACCCAAACGAGTTGGATGCTGTACCCTTCGCACTCAAGCCTGCATTTCTTGCACTGGTTGCATGGTAGACCTACACCGTTGCACTTGACGCGCCGTCGGCGACAGGTCCAGCAAGCAGAAAACGACCTTGTGACTTGCTTGCGAGCACGAGGCATCGTATGTATAGGTAATCCAGTGAAAATCTGTCAAGAAATGTGCTTTCTTGCACTCTCAGTGAACGACGTGATGGGAAATGACACGCGAATTGGGACCTCTCGATAGAAAATTGGTTGGATGAAAGATAGCACATGAACAAAGTGTGTGGGCCCAGCGAACCCCGCGGGGAATTTTCATCGAAAGCCAAGCTTTCCACCCATTTACTTGGGGCCCAGTGCATGGGCGAAGGAAGATACGGTGCTTGGTGTTGACCAGTAAGCAGACTAACATCGACGAGTCATACGCCGAATACAGTGGGGAGACCAAAGGCAAGGAGCTTGCATGATTGAATGCAGCATACAGTGCGCTTTCTTTTGCATGTGATATTTAAACACCATAAGATACGTCCAAGGTAGTATTGTATGATGATTTTATCATGGCATCCTAAATAAAGCTCTTCGTAATTCTCCTGCCTGAATCTATTCATTAATGTTGAACATTATTCGCCGTTTTGTGATTAGTCCCTCGTTATTTACTTGGCAGAGAGTCTAGAAAGAACCTCGACAGAATTCAGTGGAAATTGTGCCAGATAGCCTACTACGAAAGGGTTCTTCATGCCACAAGCTGATATAATAATCCGACACCACTGTGGCCCTTAAACCTTGCTTATTTCAACTTGCAATTTTCCCTTGTCTGCTTCTTCTACCAGTTGTTGCAACCTATCTTCCTTGGGAACGGTGCTTGACTTCCAAGGCTTAACGCCGGAGACAAAAAGCTGGTCAATATCTAGATGGTTTATTGCTTGTTAATACATTCCACTCTTGTAGAGATGGCTTTTGAAACAGAAATGCGGGGGAAAATGTTTACCTTCAAGACTTCTTCGCTTTGTTTCCGGAAAAAAGAAGTACGCATGCAGGCATGCGACCACGTTGAATGTTCCAAATATTATAAATGTCCTCCATTGGATATTCTGAAAGGCCGGTGGCGTATAGTAATTGTTGGCAAATCCCAAGATCCAATTAGCAGACGTTGCAATGGACACAGCTTTGCCTCTGAGACGTATAGGGTAGATTTCAGATGGATAGCACCACGAAATGGGGGCCCACGTGAAGCTATAAGTTGCAACAAGAAGGTAGGTGAAGGCAATTATAGCACCTTTGGCAGACTTGGCATCGTCATTCATTGTCCATGTGACGGCACTTGATCCGTCGAATCCACCAGGGACATAGTGTCCGTATCGAGCCATGACACCAGCAGTCGAGTACAGCCAAAGCATCATAAAAAATGCTCCTCCAATGAGCGCAGGGCGTCGGCCAATGCGGTCGAGAAAAAGAATCGCCGGTAATGTAAAGATCACATTGATGATGTATTGAACACTTGACGCAATGAGTTTGACATTGCCCGTAAGGCCTGCCATCTGGAAGATGTACACAATGTAGTACAACAGAGCATTATTGCCGCTCAATTGAGTCCAAATGTGGACGAAAATACCGTTCGAGATACGATGTATGTTGTCGCGATGAATCAGCTCTGTCCACTTTACCTTACCCTGCGACTCTGAAATAGCTATAGACTCTCTTATTTCCGCATATTGAGCTTGCACGATGGGAGCTGAATGATCTCCATTTCCGTGAATGCTAGCAAGGACCTCGAGCGCCTCTTCCCATCGATCTTGGGAAGCAAGCCAGCGAGGCGATTCCGGGATAAAGAATAGGGCAGTTAGCATAACAAGAGCGGGAACCATTTGCACTGCCCACGGAACTCGAAACACGACGTCTGTCTTGCTGTAAGACGCCCCGAAGGTGATGTAATACATGATTAGTCCCTATGCGAGACACGTTAAACACCGGCTGATATAATACTCATTGCACTTGACTTACACCCCAAGTAATGCTCCATTGTTGAAAGCTTAGAATGCGACCTCTTATTTCAGGACGGGACAGCTCCGCAAGGTATAGCGGCGCCGTAGAAGTGAACAGTCCTACATTTTAAATCAGTGTTTGATGCTTTCGATGTATTGCTGTCATGAGTAATAGGTAGCCCAGCTTACCAACCGCTCCGCCACATAGTAGCCTGCCAACGATTAACATTGCAATGTCGACACTGGCGGCACATATCACGGCGCCGATAACAAAGATAACACAGCCTGCCATCAAAGTACGTCTCCGCCCAAACCTATCAACAACAAAAATATTCACCAGACATCCTATAAACGATCCACCGGAAATGCTTGCGGTAATGCCGCCTTGTTGATCGGCTGTTGGACTGTCAAACTCCTCTTTAAAAGGTTTGGTACTTAAGATCGCGGAAAGAGATGATATGTCAAATCCCTGAAGCAAGCCTCCAATGACCAGGAAAGCTGTAATAACATAGATGTTACCCAATGTGCGAGCCATTGTGAGTTGTTTTGTAGAGCTGAACTTTTCGTCTGCATGCGAGGCGTGATAATTGCTGTAGGTGCTGCCGCTATCAATTTGAAAGAAGACTGAAAAGGCCAACGCCCGTAGATAGCTTCAGGCAATTAATCACAACATCTTTAATAATTTAGGAGAAAAAAAGGTGGTATTAACAAGCGTGAATGAACAGTACACTCCGTATCTCATCTTCAGATTGGACTTGATATAGCCTGAAGGCATTACCTGAAGCATTACACCGACCCCATGTTAGGTACTCTAAGTTACTCTAAGCTCCTACATACGAATACATGGGTTGGGTAAAAGCAGCAAGAGGCGGGGCTTTCAGGTCCAGTCCTCATTCTTCAAGACTAAACGAGCGCAGTGCTGCCATCGGCAACATACTGCCGTGAAAACCGGGGTTATTCCCGCGCTGCCTCTGCTAAGCTGTCGCGACATATATTTACATGATCACGACATCTAACAAGCACTAATTCATGATTATCTTACAAGCTTCTTTATTGAAAATAGGCGTTTAGCATTAATTCAAGTGACAATTCTCCGCGAATAATATCTGCGTGGCAAATCTCGCAAGTCTTGGCAAAAGTACTCGTATCTGTCTTACTCCGAAATAGGTGCCGAGAGCTCTAGTGACTAGAAAAGTCGGCTTAAATGAATTCCTTGCTCTGCATACTAAATTGCTTTCTTAAGGATAGATAGGGATTGTGTGATGGCGAACAGGGCTCAGCCTCCCGCACCGATTCACTCTCTAAACCACTATTAGCGAATATCGGGGAGGTGATAGTATGTGATCAGAAAAAAGATGATAGAGGCGGTTAGCACTATTGATGTCAATTCCACAGACTTTATGGGGCTATATAGTGTATGGTGTATAGTGTTATGGAAAGCGAATGCAAGATGTTGCGATCAGACTTACGGAAAAACAGATTGAACAATACGGATGGTTTACATGAATTGGAAGATAATACTAGCTGTGAGCATTCTCCCAGTGAATTACAGATAAGATCGGCATCATGAATGTAGAGAGCTCAGGCTTTTGAATGCATCTAAAAGGCTTAAACTGGAATACTGATTTCCGCAAATGGAATTAATTTGACAGGAGCAGAGAGCCCATACGGCTGGCCACCATAGCTGCTGGCGTATTGTGATTGCTCCCAAGATTGGGTAACATTGACTTGCAGCAACCGATTTCGTAACGTTGAAGATACTTCGATCTTCACATCATTCAGACCATTGATCAAGAATGGTGTGATGTCAACGACTGCGTCCGTCATATCGATAGGGCCTGTCCAGTGGCCGTTGATCCAAAGACGTACAGTGTTGAAGACAGGGCCTAGGTCTATCAACGCACCGTAAATATCCTTGGTGGGATTCCAGGTAAACTGTGTTGTGTATGTACCAAGCCCAGATGTGCTAGAGAGACCAGAAATGTTGTACCAGGGAATTAATGTACCAAGGGTTAGGCTGTGGTATTGGAAAATAGATGTATAATTGTTAAACCTGTCGGGGTTAGGCAGCCAATCTTGAATACTGACATTCCAAGGGCCAAGCTCTATAGGAGTACTTTGCTCTTCAAAGCCATTCAATGTAAAATCATGACCGTTACTCATTGTAATCACTTTTTGCCCTTGCGATGAAGAGCGAGCAATGATAGAGTGGCTGCTTGCTGAGTAGCTCAGATACTCGACGTTTGTTTTGATAACATGAACGTCTGGAGTCAGGGTATTGGAAAAAAATCCTTTCGGTGCAAAAGCAAGGATTGTCGTCTGATTTGACCGCAGTTCGATCCAAATGTTGAATCTATCACCAGATATGGTGTAGTTAAGAATTGGGGCAATGGCGCCTGTCCAAGCATCCAATGTGTAAGGGATGCCAGTGCCTTTGATAGAAGCTACTGTAGCGTGATCTTGGTAAATATCCGAATTATACGCCCAGTAGTAATCAACGCGATTATCCACGTCGATTCTATGCACGTACAATATGGGAACTGGCGATAGATTCTCTGCTGCAGGCTGAATGTTTAGCTCTTTTAAAGCGTTTACGACCTCGCTCTCCGATTGTAGACTTCTAACTGAAGGGAGTTTCAGTAGTCTCTGCATTTCTTGCTTGACGTGTTGGTCGCATGAGTCGCAATAATAAGGAGTTGTCTCGGGTAGACTGCCGATAAAAATGATTGGAAACCCGTCGCTAGCATACTTTGTAAAACGATTGACAGCTTCCGAAGTAATATTTGTAGAATTATCAACGATAAAGGCGGAGAATCCAGGACCATCTTCGGCCAGCAATCCGTTGGTGACAACGGCATTATCCTATAGAGAATCGTTAGAGCCGTTTATATAGTCATGCATTATCGCAGAACTTACTAATTTGAGCAGCGAAGGGCTGACGGAAACATAAGAATATCCAGCATTCTGCAGTGAATGATCCCAGAAAATATTTTCCCCCATACCGTAATGCTTGATGTCAACCGAGAGATATTTATGGCGATAGATACCAATGTCTACTCGTGGCACCCCAGTCTGAAGAATTATCTGTGTCCTGGCTATCCAGTCGCCCATCTCTTTGACATGTGCCCAGCTGGGCTGCCGTGGTCCCCACATCTCAGAGTATAGCCATTCAAAGGTTGTTAACCCAGGCCACTCGACTTGCGGGCGAATGCTAGAGTACGGGTAGCCATGTGTGACGATGCGGTTGACGCCACCAGCATAGTTGATCTTGCAATCATTGAGAATAACAGGCCAAGTTATGGCATATGACTCATAGCGGTGCGCCCCAAGTTCGCTGGAAAAGATCTGCTTTTTTCCCATCATGGCGCCGCCTCCCATGGCACGAAAAGCGTCAATCACTCCATCAAAATAGTTGGATTCTGTCTCAGGAGCATCGATGTGTGCAGCTGCTGAGTTCATGTCCCACGGTGGTGCAGCATTCGGCGCGGTCGCATATGGCTGCAAACTTCCTTGAATGTCCCATTTGCTTGTCCATTTGGACAGCCCATCCAGATGGTATTGTTCGTACAGCTCTTGCAGACACTGGTAATAGTCATTGCGCAGTTTCCAGCTTATATCCGTTCCATTCTCATGGTTATTAAAGCTGTAGTAAAAGTAACTATTTGCGAGTGTACTTGGAGGAAGACCAGTCGTGCCGAAAAGAGCTGGTAAAGCTGTAGTGATATCGTAGCCGCGTGTTTGGCGAAAGTACGACGACAAATCGTCTGTCCAGAACAGCGTGGCTCTAAATTCGGCAGAATCTTCCCACGCGTACATGCCAAGCTGGGTCAAAAGATCTCCATTTTCCCCATTCATAACATATTTCTCGGTAAACCCTGTCCAGAGATCTGTTCCCTCTTGGCTGAAGTGATCGACGACATAGGCAAACCAAGAGGCAGGATTATCAGGACTGGTTGCATTGTTGAATGCACCTTGCGCAGCTAAGTAGCCTGTGCGACGCTGATAAAATGCAAAAAGAACATAGCCATTCCCATCAGCTGGAGCCGTATAGTTTAACGTGCCATCTATGACTAGATGTGTAATATCATTGACGCTTTCGAAGTCAAGCTGAGTTACACGATTATCATTGGAAGGAACTTTGAGAGCAAGACGAATTAATGACGAGCTCAGCATATGCTAGAGGGTATTGAAGGGATTTTGAATATTACCTTTGCTTTTGCGAGCGACTACAGCAGCGACAAATTTGTTGGTGAAGTTTGTGATAGGAGCAGAAAAGTCCGGCTTGTTCGCATAGCCTGCATCTGTGCGACCTGGAGGCGGGATAAGGCCATCAAACGCCTCGCCTGAGTTCAAATTGACGCTGCCATATGCCAGCTCAGTGTTCATCCCTGGAGAATCGGGATTCAAGATTGGAATTGAAGCGCCCTGCGTTGGCCCCAAAGCAAAATCGACAAGTAGGTCCAGATCTTTCGAAGCACGGAGCATGGTGTTGAACTTTTGCCTCCATTTATCACCCCCATAACCATATATTGCCGGGTCTACCACAGCTGGCTCAATACCATAATTCTCTAAGCAAATAATCTCAATTCCACCCCATCCTGCGGCTTTGATCTCTTGTAAATCTGAGTATATGACGCTGTCTTCCACGTCGGCATCTGGAACCCAGTATCGGAACGATGGCCGGGCTAACCCATCAGGATTAGCAAACTCCGTAGGAACATCATATGTAATCCATGGAGCAGGATGTTGGCCAAAATCAGGGGTTTTGTCGACAGCCACGGAGACAATAGCCAGCACCGCAATGCCGAAAAGTGATGGCAGTGAGGTCTTCATCGAAAGCTATTCTCACTCACAATCAGTATGCGCCGGAAAGAGTCTTGCTGCATTAAGAGAAAGTTTACTGGCTCTCAATGCGCTCCAAGTCGCCAAGAAAGTATGTCCATCGATTTTAATTACTGCTCGAGACAATCTTTCATTCAACGCAACATCACCACGTGGGGCGTCTCAATGGGTGATGCCTTCGCCGGTCCGTCGGCCAACTTCATCGCATCATCGCGGCCCTGCATCATATCTTTCAGATATTTTAGCCGTCAAGGTCTCGCTATCGGGTTAATGTGCGGGTTAATGAATACCGAATAGGAAAATCTGAGTTGGTCTCTGCTCCGGATACGGCTAAGCGGAGATGGCTATGGGCATGCCGCTTTTAAGCTGCTCTGCTTGTGCCCTTGCAATTGGCAGCGATACGATGACGAAATTGAGCGATAAAATACTAGATAGTAATATCTAATATTCAAATGGCATTGGCAGCTCCGTTACATGTGCGTATGCTGGCGGTGGCACACTTGAGCCCCGCTGAAGGGTTCCGATTTGTCGGGCTTTCAAGCATGTTTCCCGCTGCTTGACCCTGGTCGTGATGTAACAAGGCGGTCTTGCCAAGCATATACCACTGGCCAAGTTGACCTTCGGGTTCGTACCTCCGAGCAAAGCCCTGGTTGATACTGCCCATAGGGAGTTATGATGACAAACTCCCTGGCGGTCTCCGCTGTGTATGCAGGCAATTCAAAACGCCATTTGCAGATCCGTAGCAGTAAGATGTTTGTGAGTGTACCAATTTACACATACTACAAGGGGTACAGGCCTCCGCGCATCGGCTGATAAAAACCTTGGTTTTTGACACCCAAAAAAATGAATATGACAAGAGCCAGCCAAATACAGACCTATCCGCTATAAATAGGAATCTCGTCTGGCTGCCCTTATTAACAGCGGAAGCGGCAGAAAGTCTTCTCGGGTGACTGCATCACCGCAACGATGAAGTTTCTTCGCTATATCCTACAACTATTGCCTGTCTCTTTAGTGTTTGCCGCATATACTCCACTGTTACCCGAACATACCTGTGTAATCCCAGCTTTGAACGATGGACGTGACGACGCTCCCGCAATCCGCGAGGCATTCGATAAGTGCGGGAATAATGGAAAGGTCGTCTTTCAAAAAGACACTACATACAGTATCCAAACGGTTCTTCAGCTACACAACTTGAAAAATGTCCATGTCAATATGCTTGGAACACTTGAGGTGATATATCGTCAATTGATCTGTGTCTTCAATAACTGACAAGATTAGTATTCAACTGATGTTCGGTATTGGATCTTGCACGGGTCCTATTATTATTTTCAGAATATATCGATTGCATTGGAATTCTCAGGTGAAGATATAACGATTGATGGCCACGGCTCTGGTACCATCAACGGCCAGGGGCAGGTATGGTATGATCTGGCACTCGGAGTGGGTGGTCTATATGGACGGCCTATCCCATTTTGTCTACGGAATGTCAAAAACGCCGTAGCAAAAAACTTCAAAATTCTTCAATCGGGTAAATGGTAAGTTTTCTAGTTCCCTACCTCGCTTACATATTATTAATAATGTCCAGGAATTTTGTAATGTTAGAATCTCAAAACATTCTTGTGGATAACATCTACCTTTCATCCACTTCAGACGATGACCAGGTACTGTGCTTTGATTGACGCTCCGCTATGTTATGTACTCACTGCAAGTAAAGGCAAATCCTGGTAACCTCGGTAACACAGACGGATTTGACACTATCAACAGCAACAATATTACGATTCAAGTAAGAATGTAATTCAGAGGACCAAAAGAATAAGATATGGGTGCTAACGGGATCATAGAACAGCTGGGCAAACATTGGAGATGACTGTGTCAGTTTCAAGCCTGGCTCTACTAATATGCATGTGAAAAACTTGACCTGCTACAACAGTGCTGGTATCGCAATCGGTAGCCTTGGGCAGTATGAAGGGGTGCGAGACGTAGTTGAGAATATTACTGCAGAAGATGTGACTGTAAGTCTACCCATAGTGCCTCTGGATGATGCTGCAAGCAAGTTTACTTATCATACAATGGATAGCTTATCGGTAGCCGCAATGGTGCTTATATAAAGACGTATGTGGGCAAAAGAACGTACTGGCCTCCCCAGGGGGGTGGCGGCGGTAACGGTTACGTTCGCAATGTCGGTACGTTTCTTTTTCACTAGGCCTCTATATTATCAAAGGTGATCTAATGCCAGCTCAAGTGTTCAAAAACTTCCATATCGAGAACATTACTTCTTCGCCCGTTCTAATTCAGCAGTGTACTCACTGGGGTGGATATAATGTGCCAGCGTGCGCCGATACACCCGCTGCGGGATACTTTTCTAACATATCGTGGTCCAATTTCACTGGGTATATGAATGAAAAGGTTGGAACAAAATCGATTAGTTGGGCGTGCTCACCACTTGCAAAGTGTGAAGGATTCTCATTCAAGGATATAAACGTCAAGTCGGCTAACGGAACGGATGGAACCTACTCTTGCGGTAACGTGGACGGGTACGACGCTTTCTGTCAGAAGACTTGAATAGTAATAATAATGTACGTATTTGGCGAGTATACATAGTTTAAAATAAAATAGGTGTATATGGCAAGCCGCGTGTTAGGACTTGGGGAGGACATAACCCTCTTCTAGTTCTTCTCTCCTGTGAATGACACGTTAGGAAGCAAAGAAAACAGCATAGAAGCATTTGATATTGGCTTACAAGAATACACCAAACTCAGCAACATAGGCCAGCCAATGTTTCACAAGCTCATCCAAGACTTTTGGCTCCTGTTCAGCCAAGTCATGGACCTCTCCCATATCTTTGTCCATGTCATATAGCTGCCACTTTTCAGGACCTTTTGGCTTTGGAATGAATATCGCTTTCCATTTCCCCTTTCGGATAGCTTGATGGAAAAATAGCTCCCAGCCGGTAACATAATCTTCATCATGAACGCGAGGGGATTTTTGCAGTAGATGTGAAATCCATGATTTACCCTTTACTGGAACTATTTGTCGGCCTCGGAATTTCTGCTCTGGCAATGGAATACCTGCCAGCTCCAGAAATGTTGGTAGTATATCCATAACAGTCGTGAACGAGTCAGTAATGCGCCCGTTAGAGAGCTGAGAAAAGCTTGGGTAGTGGATAATCGCTGGGCACCGAATGCCTCCTTCTGTGACATAGCCTTTATGCATTCTGCTGGGTGCGGTTGATGCTTGTGCCCAGCGAGGACCATACCAAATAAACGAATCTCGGTTACCTAAATTCTCATAGTCGTTGTTATAATGCTTATCAATGGACTTTTTGATAACATTTCCAGTTACGGGAATCGCCTCCACAATGGCTCCTTCGGCACCATTGTCAGACATGAAAATGACAAACGTGTTGTCCCATTCACCAATATTCTTAATGCGGTCAATCACCTTGCCAATGTTCTCGTCCATTCGATCAACCATGCCCGCAAATACCTCCATGGTCTTGGCGGACCACGCTTTCTCTGCAGTTGACATTTCGTCCCACCCTGTGGTTGACGCAACGACTGGGTGGGCTTCGATATTTTCAGGTAAAAGTCCAAGCTCAATCTGCCGTTTCAGCCTCTTTTCACGTAAAACATCTGGGCCATCATTATATTTGCCCTTGTATTTGGCAATCGATGACTGTGGCGCTTGTAAGGGCCAATGCGGTGCTGTGAAGGGAAGAAAGGCGAAGAACGGTTTTTCTTTCAGTGCAGTACTGTGCTCTCTTTCGTCTAAAAACCCAATGAGCCTGTTGGTGAATTGGTCTGATGAGTAAAAATCCGCTGGAAAATCCTTCGTTTCTACTCTTCGGTCGTCTTCATAGTACAGACTGGCCCAGTGAGCAAAAATAGGTCTACCGTCGGGGTGTTTTGGTTCGTAGGCATAGTGGCTTGAGCCTCCAGGTAAAAGCGCAAAAGAGCGATCAAAGCCGCGAGCATGCGGTGTACGCTCTTTGGTCAAGCCCAAATGCCACTTCCCGCTCATACAAGTATAATATCCTGCGTCTTGAAGAATCTCTGGCAGAGCCGCGACTCGAAAATTTAAGTACCCTTCGTAGCCTGTTCTTTTGGACCATGGGACTGGCGGGTCTCTTCCACGCCCCCAGTATTCCATTTGACCAAGGCCGGCGATATGATTGTCAGTGCCTGATAGTAGCATAGAGCGTGTGGGCGAACACATAGATGCCGTATGGAAGTTCGTCATGCGAACACCCGTGGGTGAGTAAGCTAAGGCATCAAGATTTGGTGTTTGAATCTCGCCTCCAAAAGCACCGACATCTGAGAACCCAAGGTCGTCCGCGACAACGAGAAGAAAATTTGGGCGTTTGGAGGTGCCCATGGTTATTTCCACGAATCGTATAACAACCAGACGCAATATTTAACGTTGAAAAGCGATATATTATCTAAAAAGGTACCAGAACGACAAAGAGATGGTCTTTCAAAGCAAGCTCCTTGCCTTTATGCTCGCTTTTGGGTAATGGTGCGATTATGTGGGTTGAGTACGAAACGATCACTACAAGTACCTCTGCACCTACCTATCTGGCTAAAAGCAGCAAGCCAACGAACCCGAAAGCCATGGGTACCTAGGCTAATACGCAAACTTGGATGTGGTGGGGGTATGGCGAAGCACTAGCACTTGAAGATGCAAACCTACTGTACCTATCTAGTAAAAACTCCAAGCCTTATCTGAAATGCCGTGTTCTTTACCATTGTGCCCATGTCAAACCTTAGGCGCATCAATAGAAGATGAATTAATAGGCTCGTCAACATTGTTTAACATAATGCCAGAAACACTTTCGCAATCCTCATTGCATTGGATAATACCGAAGTTCTCGCAGAGTCGTTTGAGAGCTAAGCAATAGAAATCAGGTGTCTTTAGGTTAGCAGCTTGGCGGTCAATACTAAAAGTATAATCAGAAAATACAATAATCTTATTCTGAGTTTGGGAGACTATAGAGGTTTTTCTATGTATATATTTATTTGTAACCGCAAAAACTTTACAGATCTTATACGAAATTATGATTACCACAGACTCCCATCATAGTTGCAAGGGTCTGAAATAAATAATACCATAGCTAGAGCTAAAGAATAAGAATTAGTCCACTTAACTAATTGTTTATACAACGACAACACATCCTAATGTATTGGGATTTTGAACTTAAGTGTTAGCCAACCGCAAAGACATAAATGAGGGCACAAATACTGCAATCAATCTCTCTATTCTTATTACATAGCCTAGATCTATCTTCCTTGACACTTGCGCTTTAACCGCTGAGTACCCATGGTTAACAGTATCATAATTGGTTTAGCCTCTAGTTAGACTTGTTCTTCGAAGCCTTCTCCTTGGCAGCAATTTGAGCTTCAGTATGATGGGGTTCACGCTTGTCAGCCCAAGAACCAAACTCGTCATCTGCAGGAACCTCATCACGAGCCTGGTGCTTGTTCCCGCCCTTCTTCTTGGCAGCAGCTTCCTTAGCAGCGATCTGTGCTTCGGTGTGATGAGGCTCTCGCTTATCAGCCCAGGAGCCGAACTCATCGTCAGGAGGAAGCTCGCTTGCTTCGCGTGCCTGATTCTTCTTTCCACCCTTCTTCTTGGCAGCAGCTTCCTTAGCAGCAATCTGTGCCTCAGTGTGATGAGGCTCGCGCTTATCAGCCCAAGAGCCGAATTCATCATCAGGAGGGACATCGCGAGCATTGTTCTTCTTTCCGCCCTTTTTCTTAGCAGCAGCTTCCTTAGCAGCAATTTGAGCTTCAGTATGATGGGGGTCACGCTTGTCGGCCCAAGAGCCGAATTCATCATCGGGGGGGACATCACGGGCTTGGTTTTTCTTTCCCCCCTTCTTCTTAGCAGCAGCCTCCTTAGCAGCAATTTGTGCCTCGGTGTGGTGAGGCTCGCGCTTATCAGCCCAAGAGCCGAATTCATCATCAGGAGGGACATCGCGAGCATTGTTCTTCTTTCCGCCCTTCTTCTTGGCGGCGGCTTCCTTGGCAGCGATTTGTGCCTCAGTGTGATGGCGAGCTTCTAGACCTTCAATCATAGAGCGCACAAACTTGCTAGCCAGAGCTGCGCCGGAACCCTAACAAACTTAATTAATTTCATATGATGGAGCAATCATGCGGATATAACTTACGACGTATCGGCGCTCCATGTCAGTAGAGCCGGGCGCCAAGTGGCCGGAAGCCATAGGAGCCAAGCTGAACATGGCAAACACCAAGGCGCTAGTAACTGAAGCAGGACGCATGGTAAATAAGAAGTAAAGGGCTGTTCAAAACGAAAATGGAGTTGTAAGACAAAGAGATGCAAGAAAAAGAGAGAGAATTGATTGAAAAAAGACTGTCCAGCAGTCAGGAAAACTGAAAGGAAGAAGAAGGAAGAAGGGTGAAATGAAGAATGAGATGCCGGATGGGGTTCTAGCAGCTAGAAGAGGTGAATTGAATGTTCTTTTATAATTCTGGGAGAATACTAGCCTCTGAAGACTCTCTTGGAATAGGCGAACCAGTTCTACACCTCGGCTCAAGGTATCATCAGAAACTTGGTTTGAAACGGAAAAGCCCATTGACTGCTTTCCAAACATTCAAAGGCCAGCGCTAATCGAAACCGACTATGAGTCTTGCTCCGAAACTTCTGGATAGTCGTGGGCTATAGGTATGTTATGGTGAAGCTCCAGTTTTAAGTCGGGGTTGCGCTAAGCGCCCCTGCTAGGAGGTTACAGCTGTGCATCACAAGAAGCTGTGAAACTGCCGTATTCTAGACAGTAGCTTGCGACGCCAACACGAGCGATATTCTGTCTAGTGGTTTGGAAAATGGTGATCTTTTTCTTTTGAAAGTGTCCGACTGTCACATTTAGATTCAAGGCGAGTTGAAATATGCCCTGAAATTCTTCAGGCGCGTATCACTATAGTCTCCTAGCCCCCTTGCGTCACGAACCAGACCAGCCTCTCAAGCTTGATAACGGCGAGTCATGGCATCAATTCAATTCGTCCGCTCTCTCTCTCTTTTATGAATTGAACAAAGTGAAATTCTTTAGAGGCATACGATATACCAAACCTTTCTCTTCATCCTTCTTCAAAATTCAGGACAACTGCCCTTAATTTTCTATTCACATTACCATGGCTTTCGAGTATCGATCTCTTGAGGTGGCTTTTCCTGGCGAGAAGCCTTCCCGTCTGTCATCGGACTCTTCATCAACATTGCAAGCAATTGATGACCTCGACTATTTATCAAGCGATTCGGACCTGTGCTACAAGTCTTCTCTCTGTGGAATAGCTTCTAGATGGGCTAGATCCAAGTGGCTATGGGCCGTTCATGCCGCTCTGTTGTTTACATCATGCGGAATGCTCGTCGTGACTATACTCTTGCGATCGTCAACTTTATATCATATTCGACAAATTTCAGCTTGGTGTAAGTCATTTATAACAAGGTATAATATTTTAAAGTAGCTAATGGTATATACAGCGCCCGCCGATGTCTCCGTCCAATACAGCCATGTTCGATATAATCTTACAACAAAAGGCAATCCCTTCGTTGGTGCTGGGCCCGAGGTAGATAAAGTCTGGAGAGAAATTTCATACGACAGTAAGTATGCGATTAATTATTTATTCTATGGAACGAATCTGACACCGGCGTGAAAGTGGGTGACCAATGGATACCCAAGCACGATATCTCGAAGTTGGATATGCCAGACACCTCACTCAAAGTCAACCACCCTATCACTGGAGAGGAAGGCTATAGAGTTGGTATGGAAGTTTTCCATCATTTACATTGCTTGAACCTTTTGCGCCGGGTCACGTACAAGGAATACTACGAACCACTTGGTGGAGAGTTCGGCCACGGCCCAGAAGCCCTTCAAGCTCATACAGGTATGTATTTTGCAAACTTGGGACTGCCAAGCCAGAACATTGAAGTTTAGCTTACAGGTTCAATAGATCATTGCATCGAAGTACTGCGCCAAAACATCCAATGCAATGCAGATATTGGTCTGTTCACTTTCTACATGATCCCAGATGACCCTCTCGCTTGGCCGGAGCTAAATTCGAACCACGTTTGTCGCAATTTTGACAAGGTGCGCAAGTGGGCGTTGGACAACTCCGTAGGAAATATGGAGGTGTTGGAGCACTAGCTGTGTAATTTTTCATTTTTTCTTGTGCCTTGTGTAGACAGAATGCAAATAGCCTTGATTTCACGTTGATGACTATCTTTTTTTTCCCCTACTTTTCTTTCTTACACTTCGTACGCTTGCATATCGCTACTTGCCTACATATCATTCCTAATTAGTTAGATATTCACCAGCACAACTTCCACTTTTGTGCATTGTTTTGTTCTTTCTTTCTTTTTTTTTTTTTTTTTTTTTTTTTTTTTTTTTTTTTTTTTTTTTTTTTTTTTTTTGTGATCATCCGGGTGATTGCCCGAAAATACTTCTAAGGAGATATCGATCGTCCAGGAGAAGTATCTCTAACGCTAGAAGAAACTAAGTCTTCTCACCTGAAGTTCGCTTGCTAACCGAGCTAAAATCTACGATGTTGACTAGTCCTTCACCTACCCACTGGCCACACAGCTGATACTAACTCTTAGGTGTATATGCGCCCGGCGTAATCGACACTAGACATGGGGAATTTAGTTCATGATTTTTATGGTTAACACACGGTCGCCACTATTTTGAAACCTAGACCAATGTAGTTCGGTGTTGATTCAGCTAAGGCGCGCCGTGCGGAGTATTGCCTCGGCCCCTTCGTGTTATAGAGTGCAAAACAGAAACAATTTAGCTTGCAGTTCATTGGTGCGTTTACTCGCCCAGTTACCAAACATTCAAACACCAGTTTGACTACTGGTATAGCTTGGCACAAGTCGTCGCTCTTCGCGAAGAGGAGACTATGTCGTTCGTCATATCACGCTTCTTCAAAAGATGAATCTTGTTGCATCAAACAGTAGAAGTTTGAGCTGTGCATTAGCTTTGGGGGTTAAAGGCTGTCCAACCCTTCGTAGCTCGTTTTTCTTCCGGCTGGCGCCTCTTCTTCCTTGAACTTCCACAGAACTGCCTATCCTCTGCTGGTTCAGAGAAATTTTCACCCCTCGTTCTTCCTGTATTTTTTTTTCTTATTGCGCGTGTTACTTTTTCTAAGGCATTTTATACATATACACAAACTAAACTATCAGTCGTCCAATATGGCATTCTCAAAAACCTACTCAAAACTCAGGGGAAGTAACGATTTTCAGGAGGGTGAAGATGTTGATTTGGAAGATAATGCATCTGATGCGACTAAATACTCCTCCATCATTGAAAATATGGACAAAACAGAGCTTCTATCCTATCGAGATGATACAAACGGATCAACATTGTCCTCTTTAGCACAACAGCTGAGAGGGAACCGATTCAGAATGTCCTCTGACTCATGGACATGGCTGCGCTGGGCAGTAATTGTTTCCCTACAAACTATTCTGATTCTGTTAGTCTTTGTGAAACAAGACAACAACACAACACCAAAAGGCGATCTTCAAGAGATAAGCGGCAGTGACCGATATGTTGAGACAGGCAGTGATATTAATGGCCTTTACAAGACATGTATGCATCACTAATTCCACTTTGATCTATCATAGAAAACTTCTTCATTTAAACTAACAATTCAATAGTATCTCATTCATACACCTTCCTTAAGCCGGAAGAAGACAAATACTTTCCAAACATAACATCAAATGCTAATCGCTTGGAGATCCGAAAAAACTGGGATATGTTGATGCCTCGTACGTGACAACCACTTAGCCTCTCATACAATCAAAGATTATGCTAAATTATGTTTAGTCGGAAGCGGAAGCGTTATTATTCCCGATTATTCAGATTACCCTCTACTTGGGCAGCCCATTACCGACGACCCCATCCGTTCCGGACCGTTGTTTGAGGCATCATGGACACATGCGCTACACTGCGTAAGCAATCGAATCACTGAATGTCCCTGTTTGTTCCCATATATCGAACTAACAATACTTAACAATTCAAGTTATACTACAGTGTGGACAGCTATCATCAGTTGATACTGAATGGACCTAGCGAGGACGACAACCCTAAGCATGCAGCCCATTGCTTTGAGTATCTCCGAAACAGCATTCTCTGCAACCTAGACATGACATTAGAAGGATCTATGTCAACCCCAGATGATAAAGAGAGAGGACAGCCTCATGTTTGCCGCAACAGAGAAGAAGCTATCTCTTGGATTGAAGCTCGAAGGATGGACGACGCACAAGATATCGTTGGCCCTTGAAAAGGCGTATTCAAGACGAGTCAAATGTTATATATATTTGAGTCATAGGATTTACTACGAGGCTTCTTTTCAAACTCATAGAGCGTTGATGTAAAAAAGAATTTAATATCTTAATATAGTCGATTGCACACTTCCCCCAAGCCCGAGCTAGCCAAGCAAACCTCTGGGCAATGACGCATATAACTACTTTCGGAAATCGGTTAGCTAGGGTATAGCGGGCTAAAAAGCTATTCTCATTGAAGAGGCTGCTCTTAGAATGCTTATCTCACATGGTTGTCTTCTTGGCATTACGCAAGGAAATTTTATGCCTGGATTCTCATGTCTTTTAGTTCTTATTATAAGCTCAATTACTTGAGCGTTAGCGGCCTCTTAAAATGCCTTGAGAGCGTGTGGCGCGGCCTGTGCTCCCGCTATATCTCTAGTTCAGTCTCCTGCCAATAACAACCTAGATAGTGGTGGCTGGGGTATTCTAACATCTTTCGTTAGTAATGCAGTAGGTTGAAGCCTGTCGCTTCAAGCTCATATATAACTTTCAACCTTTTATATTCGTCTCTAGGTACTAGACAACACACCACTAATATTTGAATCAGTGGCGGTCAGACGTTGCCCAGGACGCAGGCTTCGGATTCATGATCCCATTAGTTTCGTTGATTTTTGTGGAACTATACCATCGCGCGGCATAAGGTAAGTGCTCGTTGTTCTTGGTAAGCCAGGCTTAATCCTCCATGACAGCAGCATTTCCAATGCACAGCGTGGCACGCTATTTTCATAATATTTCGCTCCTCTTCCTGAACATCGATATGTGCGCGCACAGTTCTAGCACTACTAAATGTTATGCTGGGAAAAAGCCAAGCCATAGCAAAGCGAGACGTATAATGTTGAGATGGCTGGGAGTATTTGTCTCGATACCCCTAGGCACTACTGTTTTACGAGATCTTTATCTAGTCAATATCCATCAGGATCAATACAACGGACATGACTGGGACTTCGACATAGATTTGCCATCTTTGGTGGTGTCGAACATGCCCAACAGAATTGAATACGAGAGATCATAGTAGGTATTCGCCAAAGAGCACGAAAAATAGTCTCACATGACGAGCCTTCGAAAACATAAGGCACTTTAGATATACGCGACATTCCATGGAAGAAGTTGACTGAATTACAATGAAGTCGAAGCCGCCATGGAATCTGTCAGTTTTCATGATTGATAGACATTTTAATGAACTTGCTCAACACTTTGATGTTTTCATGCTCTTTGAACCAGAGGAGGAAAAACCAAATAAAACTAAAACTAAAGGAAGAAGAAAAATCCCAATGGGCACAGAGCTATACATAAAGAGCTTACCATGCTTGATCATGCATCAACATCAACTGTTCTCTCGCAAACATTTGGCCTGCGGGCAATATTTGTACTGTTGTGGACTTTTACCTGCCTGGCTTTACCGGTACTTTAGCATCGATACCTGTCAATAGCCTTTCAACCCTACGCCCTAGATCAAAACACTTCTTAAATATATCGTCTTTTCATCCTTTAGTAAAGCCTTGGATGTACCCTGTAGCGATTTGCAGCTGCGAAGATCTGGTGCCGGTTTACCGTAGCCCGTGACCCCAGAAAATGCAAGCAGCAACATATTCGGGCCGTTTTTTCCTACGCGAAAACAGGCCGCTTTACAAGGCTTTCTGCCGTTCTATTGCAGTAAGCAGAAATACGTGGATGGTAATGAGTTTCCAGTTCGCACCACCTGCTTGCTTTTAATTTTTTTTCCTCTGTGTCATCTCGATGGAAACTTGTCAACTGTATGTTGTTATTTTGTGGCTCGCTTTCGCAGCTCATTCCCAACCCTTCCACCTTGAGCTGTGGATTTTGTAAGGCTCTGTAAGCTAAGAGAACGCTAGCCATTGCCTATGGTAGATTCGTATTTGTCTTTATTGTTTTTGCTGCCGGCGATTGTATGTGGCTCTAGACAGATGCAGCTGTTTTCAAAGAGTGTGTAGCAGAGCTTGAAAGAGAGCTCTTTCTGATTCCTATAGAGAATAACCCAATGGCGAGGCCTTGGCCTTTATATAAAACGCTATAAGTCGATAACGCCGTGAAGACGGGCCGTTTTTAGTGTGGAAATCCGCATTCCGCCTCCATTCTTGTTGTACATGAGGGCTTGTGCCGGGTGAAAATTCGAATTAGGCTATAGGCCGATAGCGCGTATTAGCGCAAGTCGGCAAGAAATCCAATGCAATCTTCCTGTTGAAGCACGTAAACCAAGAGATTCACTGCCTGCCTAGTACCTCCAATTGCTAGCAATCTAGTACTAAAATGTCTACCCCGTATTCAATTGCCTTTTCATCTTCATTGATTGGTTCCATGTCGGGTCTACCTCGGGGGTGCTTGTGAACTTAAATGACTATTATCTAACTGCTGAGAGGGCCTTTTGTTGTTGGATTATACCTTCTGTACTAGCTTTTCTCCCATTGGCTACTAGGTTCCCATCATTCATGTCATGGGATATGCTAGGGACAGCCTTTGGAAGGAATAGCCCGAACAATACGCCATTGATTTCTTCATTAGCCTACCTATAAATAACAATTGAATAGCACATTAACCAGCTTACGGGCTATATCTTTGCGACAATCTGCAGCTTAATGGAACAACAGTGCGATTAATCACGACTTGGAGCACCTAGAGCACATATCAGTCTTGTCCACCGCTTACATCCTCGGCATACAACAGAGCAAACCATATGATAAGCACATGAAAAAGCTGTAAAATACCCATATTGTCAATAAATTTATAATATGGGCAGTCCTAGCTGGGTAATACCAGTCGCTGCGCTCAGCACCATCTGCGGCGTTGGATTCATTGGAGTTTGGTTTTGGTATGTGTTCCATTTTCCAATATATCGGCGTGTTGTATTGTAATGTTGACTTTATACCTACCTAGGTTTCCACGGTTACTGAAAAAAGGCACACAACAAGAGCTCCAAGTTTTAGCCACGGAGCGAGCCGAAAGAGATCGCTACATGCAACAACGAAGAGCAGAAGAGGGCAAAGTTATTCAAGAACCGCAGGTTACGTCGGCACCACAAGACGCACCCCAGGCATAATATGCCATACCACTAGCAGCAACGATATGATCACATTACTGAGATGGTGTCAAATTATACACCTCTAATGATATCCCATACGGTATAATGGAAAGCGGGAATGAATTATAGATTGAGACTAATTTAATACTAGATTTTAGTTTGCCTGGCCATCAAACAATATCTTATTAAGGCACTTCCAGTGCACTTGACCATAAAAACAGCCCGTTTAACTAGCATACCTAGGTAGTTATTGGCCTCTGCGACAGCTCCATGGCGGCGTAAATCGTAGGATTCCGGCTGTCCTTGGGCCCCAGCCAACGCAGGTGGCTTCCATGTATCATACAGGTTTCTTTGCAATGTCGAAATAACACTTGTGCATGATATTGAGCTTTTTTGTATCTACCGTGTTAGTGTGCATGCTTTCTCTCATCCATGTAGTTGGCGTGTCGCTATTGTTTTCAGTTATGGCTGCCCACGCTGCAGAACGGTGAAACACATGGATATCAGTATTCAATAGATAAGAATGTAGAGCGATTTTTACATATAATAAGCGGTGAAAACAAGAATGATGGATATTGGAAAGGCGGTAAATTATTCACACATTCATGCTATAATGCAAGTGGCCGGTTTGAAGAGTATGTAGTAAGTACATGATCTCTGGCGATCCATATATCTGTTACTTGCTGCTATCCTAATACTCCTATGCCTTGATAGGCATTGTCTAGTAAGGCCTGGTATGCCACTTCGACAGTTTGCCGTCGAATATTGCCTTTGGTGGCTGTTCGTGGGAGCGAGCTGGGTGGAACAGCAATGATAAGGCTCGTCGAGGTGATGCGCTCATGGAGATATAGTCGAGAATGAAATGGCTGTATCCTATCCAAGATTTTTCGCTTCAATTGTTCGTGGTCGATATTGGAAGCGGTTTCCACAAACAAGGCTGGGCTAGGCCGCCCCGTTCCAACTACGATGCAGCTATCCACCAAATCTCCACAGACTTGGAGCACATTTTCTTCAATCGCTCTGCGTTGTCGTGTTAGTAAGATATAACAGTCATACAATGGGCTTTTTTACCTAGTATCACAACGAAGACTGTTCACGCTCTTGATCCAATCGTCATTACGCCCACAAAATTGGTAGCATCCTGGCTTAATCTCCATGAACAAATCTCCAGTGCGAAATTTACCGTCTTTCTGCCGAAAAGTTTCCACAGGGCAGTCAGGAGACTCCGGTAATATTATCAACTCTACGAACTGACGGCCATTGTCGTCCGCCACGGTCGGTTCAAAAATATAGGCTGTACCGGGCAAAGGGCGAAGCAAGGCAGCATCGGAACCTGCACCGTCGATAGACACCATCATGCCGCCCACTTCCGTGCTTCCAAAGATGTTCTATGGGGCAATTAACAGATGTATAGACACTAAGTAGAGATTTATCTCACTTACGGATAGCTTTAACCCGTTTTTATATGCCCACTCTTCTTCTTCCCGAGGCATGGGCAACCCACTGTACAAAATCGAATCCAGCATTTGCAAATCTGATAACAGTTGATGATTTGCTCTCGCTTGGCGAATATGGCTTGAAATAAATGTACTGAACTGGTTGAGACGGTTGAGTCCACACTGGTGAACCATGTTCTGCAGTTCATCTGATGAGAAGGCGATTTGAGAAGGCTGGATTGTACAGCTCCCATGCTTCAGAAATCCTATCATCATAAACGATTGAGCAATATGGCACAAGCTTCCCCTGTTTGTACATTAGTATGCAAGACAGATTATTGTTTCTGAGAGTAATTGGACTGATGAGAATATTTACATCCATACTGTCACGTCCCGGCCAGACGCTGCTTGTGGTGTCGCAACAATAGCGGCTTTTCTCACCATGGAGTCAATCCACTTTCCAGTGCAAGGAACAAGTTTAGGCGTGCCGGATGTTGAGCCGCTTGTATGAAAAATGAACATTACGCCATTAGAGCCAGGAGCTCGTAATGGAGGAAGAGACCCTAGCTCTTTGCTCGAGAGCGAGTGAGGCAAAGCATTGACGGAGAAGTGGGGTACTACACAATTTGAGATATTTGAAGCAAATGAATCGTGGTAAATAAGAGCTGAGGCGTTGGTTTTGGAAATGAGCTCAAAGATTACGGCGGGATTGGGCAGTCGAATGCTGAAGAGCTGCGGAGTGTATCCTGCCCTTGAAATACCGTAAATATGGAGAAGATCCAAGTATGTGAAGCCAGGAATCCTGTAAAAAATTAGTTGAATTTTTTTAATCAAGGTGTAAGAAAATTGTAGACATTCCATAACCCAACAATAGATCCAGCTGAAATCTGTCGGGAGAGGAGAACACGCCTCCAAAGCAAGGCATAACGTTCCACATCATTCAAAAACTGTTCATAAGTGATTTTATCCCAATTAAAGTCGTTTCTTTGATCTCTATTGCTTTCATAGGGAATCAAAAAAGCCGTCTCAGAGGCAAATTGAGAGGCACTCTCGTACAAGACTGAGAGGTGTGAAATAAGATTCTGTTGACTATCGGAAGTCATACTGATACATGGATGATGAGAATGGCGAGAAGAAAGTGAGACATTCGAGAAATAATAGGGAATGGTTGGTCTCACAAAAGAAATAGCTTACCGGGGAATAGAACTGAGTAATTATAAGCAATATCATTCACTACATGACCATCGAAAATAATAGAGATATCCCTTGCCAATGTGGCTGAGCAATAGGACCTCACATGAATCTACCACGAACAGCAGCCCGCTAGGTAGAGTCTAGGCTCAACTGCTGGCGAATTAGAAGTCTCGGCAGCGTGCCTTGGTCAGATAGCACCAAGCGAGCCGACCCTCCCGTTTCGAATGAAGGTTAGTCGACTGCGGAATAACACCTATTAAAGTAATTCATCAATACATTGGTAAATAAGACCAAGGAAAGACCGGGGAAAAAAGTCGAGAAGTATCCCTTTTGGAAATATGACGAGTAGCCAAATAGTATGTATTAGGTTAGAACCATTTGGAATACCCTGCTCCCCATGTCATAAGACATTTGCCGGTCTTACCACATAATTTTGTCGCGTCTAATACCATTTCTAGCCGCAGCTTATGTCCTGTATCCTCCGTAAAGAATAGAGGGCGCACTTTATGTCACAGAATACTCAATCTTACCTACCGACCACTTTCCCAAACCAGATAAATCTGCCGCAATTATTTATGCCGCAAAAAATTGGTTGAGCTATGAGAGAGAGTGGTGAGTAACGCCACAATTATACAATGTTGTTAATTAATGCTCCTTCTGGTAGACGGCATCCCAATCTGAGAATCTAAATGATGAACCCTAGTAGGGAATCTAAAATGAAGAAATGGAAAAGGGAAAAAGCTCTCAGACTCGCAGTAAGTGGGTTTTCAGGCACTTGTTGCTCATGGGCTACGTCCGTACGTATCTCAGAGCTAATATACTCCATGTCTGACTATCTCTGGGTGATAATAAGTGTTTCGCATGGAGTTATACGTGAGATGTATTGAATGTCTTGAATGGCTATTGCGAAGAGCCATTCCCCGGGAGAAACTCCACCAATAGGCTAAATGAGCTGACCACCAATCTCGAAGCACGTTCATGATATCTATCAAGTGCCTTGCATAAAATAATGTATATCTTTTAAGGGCGTTTGTATACAATATAGTTCCTGATTATCTTTTTGGTTGACTGCGCCGCTCTATCTATTTATAGCACTTTGTTCCTAGGCCTTTGAGGCAATGGTATATCTGCCAAGCGTAAAACATTGCTATATTCGCCCAACCATATGACTCGATCACTTATCTATAGCCCCCGCTAAACTCAGAGTAGAGTGATTTTGCAATCGGTATGCCTATGTAAGGTTCTAGATTCCGTAGCCTGTCATTATCATCGAGCGAGATATTGACCATCGGCTATATCATTTGTGAGCATAGCAATCAATTCTCCGATATTTTCATAAGACATGTAGCTCCGAGTTGCCTGCTGGAAGGCACAATCCGCCTGTGCTTTACGGGGAAGAAATTACAAATCTAAGTCATTTTTTGCTACAAACAAGGTTATAAGCCAGACATGACGTACTATAGGTAGG
Organism: Trichoderma erinaceum; assembly: GCA_026401215.1. Lineage (NCBI taxonomy): Eukaryota > Fungi > Ascomycota > Sordariomycetes > Hypocreales > Hypocreaceae > Trichoderma > Trichoderma erinaceum. The sequence continues at coordinate 117,292 of JALIRY010000064.1, forward strand.
CATAGCGTCGACTCTTGGAATGCTGGTCATTGCATCACGTAAAACATGTTAAAGATGCAATAATATCTCTCTGAGTAGATTGACTGCGGCTTTCACTTCAACTTATAGCTTTAGTGTTTTTGAAGCTTGCTGTTTATACTCCGCTCTTCTTTTCAGCCCAGTGCTTACAAACAATGTTCAAAAGTTCAACATCCCATGATTTCACGAACCTCGTCATCCGCGAACATGTAGCGCTCAAAACCGCTCTTTCGTCGCATGGCAAAGTTTGCATAGACGGAGAGACATTAACAGTCGCTCAAGTGGTCGCTGTCGCATTACATGGCAAACCCTCATACATATCCGACAATGCTGCAGCCCACAGCAGAGTTCAACAAAGCGTTGACTTTCTAGAACAAAAGCTAGCTCAAGGACAAACTGTATATGGTGTTACCACGGGCTTCGGAGGTAGCGCTGATACTCGCACAGATGAGACCGAAGCCCTGCAAGATGGATTGATCAGATTTCTCAATGCTGGAATACTTATGCCGTCTGATATGGGCCATGTAGCGCATGAAGATGTAACGAGTCAAGGCATATTGCGCAGTCACGCCTTGCCTCGAGCGATTGTTAAGGCAACTATGCTGATTCGATCTAATTCGCTGCTACGCGGACATTCAGGCGTGCGAATGAACGTTATTGGCACGATAATGTCTCTTCTTGAGAAAGACATTATTCCTGTTATACCGCTACGTGGTAGTATTTCCGCATCTGGGGATCTGGGTCCGCTGTCTTACATTGCCGGAGCTGTTCAGGGAAACGCTGATATCTATATGCGCGTCGGAACTGCAGCTAGCTATGGCAACCTTGCTGGAACTGTTATCACGGCTAGAGAGGCGCTTCAAGTGTCAGGATTGGAACCACAGCGCCTTCAGGCAAAGGAAGGTCTTGGAATTGTCAACGGCACATCGGCAAGTGCTGCATCTGCAGCTTTGGTTATTCATCGAGCTAAACAGCTAGCGGTTTTGGCACAATTTTTAACAGCCATGGGAACAGAAGCACTTTCTGGGACCACACATAACTACGACCCTTTTATTTCTGCTATCCGGCCCCATAGAGGACAAGAAGAGGCAGCAGCCAATATCACCAGCTTTCTTCAGGGATCTCGGCTGGCATCTCAGAGCAATCCTCAAGGACGCGGACTAGCACAGGACCGGTATGCGTTACGCACTGCGCCGCAGTGGATTGGACCGCAGTTAGAGGATTTGTTTCTTGCACAGCAACAGATTGAAGTTGAGTTGAATTCAACGACAGACAATCCATTGATCGACGTCGACGGCGGGCGCATTCATCACGGAGGCAACTTTCAAGCCATGTCTCTTACATCAGCAATGGAGAAGACCATCTTAGCTATGCAGAATCTAGGCCGTTTGCTTTTTGCGCAGTGTACGGAGCTCATTAGCAATAAATTTAATAATGGGCTGCCCCCAAATCTTTGTGTGGATGAGCCTAGCTTGTCTTATACATTCAAGGGAATCGATATCACTATGGCTGCATACATGTCTGAGTTGGCTTCTCTCGCGCATCCCATCAGCCCACATGTGGTGAATGCAGAGATGGGTAACCAGTCTCTCAACTCGCTTGCCCTCATTGCATCCCGACGGGCAATGGAATGTGTTGAGATACTGTCTCTCATGTCTGCAGCCTATATATACGCCCTTTGTCAAGCCGTTGACCTGCGATGTTTGCACTTGGAGTTTATCAAGACTGCGGAGCCTGCAACAAAGGAAGTTGTCAGAAGTACTTTCGGCTCGATTATTAAGGCTCCAGAAACTATCTCCGCTTTGGAAATATATGCCTGGGACTCTATACTTGAAGTTTGGAGCAAGCTATCTCATCTTGATCTCGATCAAAGATGCCTTGAAACATCCTGCAAGACAGTTGGCGATATTGTACAGTTTCTGAGCTCTAAAAAGCTTTTGGTAACAGTAGAGCATTTAGAGGACTACCAAATACAAATTGCAACCATTCTTAGTCGTCTATATTGCCAATGCCGAGAGCGCTTTTTCCTAATCTCAGGAACACCAAATTATCTCGGATCCGGCTCAAGGCGCGTCTATGCGTACGTTAGAAACCGCATTGGGGTTACATTACATCGAGGATTCTCCGACCCAACTCAAATTCAGTTTAGATTATCTAGCTTTAAGCCAAACAACTCGCACAATCTTAGATTCTACAAGTCTACCAACGGCCAGGCGGGTATATCTAGTGGCATCACCAACGGCGCCGCAATTCGACGTATAAACGAACATGGTCAGGATACCGCTGACAGTTTCCAAAAAGACTCTGATAGTATCGGATCAACAGTGGGGAGAATATACTTGTCAATTAGCAATGGTCAATTACCAACACACTTGTTGGAGTTTTATGAGCCATGATGCATGTTGAACGGGATGTACGTAGAACACTATAAGAATCATATACAGAAATCTCATAACCCGCTTCGTGAAGATGTTTCTGTTGCTTATCACAATTTCAGCAAAAGGTCCCTCAGCGCAGGAAAGTTTGGCGACCTAGCATCGAATTGTTAGTTTATGGAAACAGGGCATCTACTACCATTCGAAGTTTATAACTTACCCTAGGCCTGACACTGGATCCCACCCTGTAGCTGCTGGGAATCCCGGGGAATTGTTACATCCTGGATTGTGGCCAACTGTAACATCGTGAAAAACTTGAGGGTTTGAATACTATGAGGAACGTTGTAAACCATTATTCGACTGAAAGATATCGAAAGTGAACATGATTAACCTACCAAGACCGGATGCAAATAACCTAGTGTGCTTTTTCCTGCTTTAAGTCGCTCCTCATTAATCAGTGTTATCACTGACGCAAAAACAGGTGATGAGAGAGAAGTCCCTCCTATTAGCTGCCATTGGCCTCCGGTGAAGACCACTTGTCGGTCTCCAACAGCAGCAACGTCTGGGTATCCGCGGCCTCCGCGGTGGTAAACGCCACTACTGACGGATGAATAGTTTCCATTGATAACGAAATTATCATAACCATCAAAGGGAAGAGAGGACTCAACTTGGGCGAAGTAGGCTGCCACCGCTTCTTGCTGGTAGCTCGGAGTTCCAAATAATTGACTGAAGCCTCCACCGCTTGCAAATCTGGTTGTCGCAACTTCATTCAGTTTCTCATAAGGCAACTCAGGGCCTGTTGCATTGGCGAAGCGATCCCATTGAGTGCTCCCGACAGCTAGAACGTATGGGCAAGAAGCCGCTGAGTGTGGAGAGAATATTTGCTTCTTGTCACCACCACACTGGCTCTTTTGGCCTACACCGACATCTCCAGAAGAAGTAATGATGGTTGTTCCCTGGAGCGCCAGTTTCATCCATTCGTTGCATTGTCGTTTAAAATATGAGTCGGGAAGCTCTCCTTCTACCTGATGATATGATATAGAGATAACATTGGTGGGCTTATAAATACCGCATTGTAACTGACCCTTGTATCCACCGGGGTTGGGATCAGGGTACACAGGATCCAAACAGGCTGGGTCAGTGCAGTCTCCCGTTTCTCCAAATGTGCTGTATGTGCAGTAACTGCCATCTATGGCGTCAAGGAAAGCTGTGAAAATCCGGTTTTTAGAGAAAGGGACATAGTGTGGAACGTATTGACAGGCACTTTCTGTGCCAATATGCGGACGTACTATTCCAAAATCCATTGTATCCACCATGAGATTCATACCACTGGTCATCTTCTTGGAAAAGCACTGTTCCTTGAGGATATATCAGCGGGATAGCTGAGTTAAAATCAAGCGCTGATTCAGCCCCATCCTTCACATTAGTGAAATTAGAAGGATCTTCAATTGCTCCAACTGCCCCATCGATAAGTCTTTCTTCTGGCCATGTGCCATTAGGTATATAACTAGGGAAATTAGTATATGTGTATCGTAGTAGTCATGACTCCCCAACTTACGGATAGAGTGTAGAAAAATACACATCCAATTCCTGACGGCTGTAATGATCATTTGAAGACTCAAAAATTCCAAGCTGGTTTCCTGGAAATGCCGTTGTGCCATTCGGGATTGAGTACTGAGCTAGAACCAATTAGAGGTTTCTCACCAAGCGCATAGTAAAAGAATCTTGGTGGCGAAATATCTCGCTGTACGGGGACCATGAAACTTACCTCTTGTGCAGTCCGCCGTAACATAAATACTGCATGTAGTACTGTTAGGATTAGGAAAGCTAGGCAGCAAGGATACATCTGGTCGCCCTGAAAGACTGGCAGCTCGTTTCTTGCTGGGATTGCTGGAATGGGTCTTGGCGCTGCCTGTGCGAAGCCTAGTGCCAGGGGTTACGTAGTCAATGTGCTCTTGAATGTGACTAGGAACGTGATATTTCTCTGCAGCTATATCTTCACTGCCGGAAAGGTGTTCCCATAGGAAAAAGTCGGCGTAGAGGAGAGATTCCACTTCTTCAACAGAGGCGTCAAATTGTAGCCACTATACAAGGACCAATGAGACCCAATCAACAAACCTTCAATGGCAATTGGACGAGATCAGAAAGTACCTGTTTGTTTACTGATTGACCAATGCGATCTGCGGTGATCCCAGACTCGGTGAGCCATATTTTGACTGCGTCAACACTAGACTGAGGTGGTGCAAAGAAATCGATGACCCCCTCTGGAGTCATATGGTTACCATAATGGAAAGACGAGGGGTCGGAACTATATAACGGAATTAATACTCTTATAAAGGCAATTTAGGAATCTATATGGCATGGAACGCAAGACTTCCGTTTGTTGCCCAATGAATCCAGCCGCTTTTCTTACATTTCCAAGAGGCGCTTTTCCCCAGCAGCTAGATTGATTTGCTTAAGCCCAATTCTCATAGGCAGCTTCACTTCACGCGGAACTTTCTCCTTCTTAGTCCATTTATGAACTGAAGGAGAAGGACGTTGTTCATGGAGCTTATGTGTATTTGGAAGTTCCCTTTCAACGATGCCAAGTACAGTATCTCGAGAAATAGGACTGGCGATGATCTCAATAATAAATATCGCTGTAGCAGCAAAAGAAAAAGATTTAGGGAGCATATTGAATGTCACTTTTAGCTGAAAGGTTGACGAATAGTCGCAAAATAGCAAAAAGCTCTATGATATAATGGAAATACATCCTCGTGTAACATCTATCAGTAAACTTTTTCCAGTGCATTATTACCCATGATTACCATACACACGGAATATGGCGTGCTGATAATAAACCCCGCGTCCAAGACTGAAAGGGGCAGGTAGTTGTTGAAACAATTAGGCTAGAGAATGGGAAATAACGCAATATGATCGAATCTCGGGGATGAAATAGGTCGAAGTGGCAATATAGTTTTATACCAAGAGATTCTTAGGAAGTAAAAATCTCTTCATTTGCCTCTTCATCGTTATTGGTCTATATGCGTCATGAAAATTGATATAGACAACAAATACAGGTACGTTACATCCACATTATGGATTCGTCATTCATTGCTGCAGTTAACAGATAATGCATCTACACCTAAGCAAATGTGACTCAGAAATTGAGAAAGAAAAAGGCATTATGCTCTGTTATAGGGAAGCCACTATATTTTGTATTTATAACAGAGGCGCAAAGCAATAATCCCTCAATAAATCGTGATGAGTTTAAGCTGATGAAGTAAAATTACTACTGCTTCTCTATTACTAGCTAAACAATTAAAATATATAAGTATTAAATTGTAGTGTTTTAAACAGATTGTTAGAGTAATTCGAATTAGTATAGAGAGGTAGCTATAGCAGTATACCAAAGTACCATTTAAAATTTGATGTTTGCCTATTAGTTCAAGGCTTTACTCAAGTCATATATGTCATAGGCCTGGGCTTGCGTAAACAATTTGCATAAGACTAATATAGCTTTATATATAGAAATTCACGGATCTTACTGTTTCTTTAAGCTATTTGGCGTAGAACAATACCATCTTGTTTACCAGCCTTACATAACTATTTTAATCAGCTTGCTCATTGGTATCACGGCTATAACATGAGCGATGTGCAGCTTGTTATTCTTTGTGAGGCAGCATTTTGAACAGTATAGTATTAAAAAGTATTGAAAAGAAATGCTGTAAAAACGTATCTATTTAGGCATTTTCCGCCGTGATAGTAGTATTACTTCATTTTGATTAACATTATAGTGCCCACCCGAAACATTGATGGCGGTGAGCAACGCTGCTGCGCTGAACAAGGCAATTTATGACGCGACCAGAACGCTTTGTGAAGATGTAGGCGGCGCACAGAATGCAAGTATAATCGACGTTGGTACAATTTGTGACATTGAGAAGGCGGTAGCCATTGTCTCTTGCACCTCTACACCTTTAGATGAAGCGATTGTACCATATACAAGCATATCTACTGGCGCGCCAAAAGTAATTGGCGCCAATTGTTACTCATTTAATGTCTTGTTACCAAGCTAATATATGAATAGGAAATTTCCCTTCCTCACCGAATGGTCACCCACACCTTCAAAGAGTTCCTTCAAATTTTTCCTATGAAGCCATAGGTCGTCTTCTAGCAAATCGCCCTTAGCTTCGATGTTTCTTGGTGCGCCTTTTGAACGCTTAAAATCACACAGAGACAATTATTCCAAATGCTTGAAATTGCATATCGAGATCGCAACTAGAACATCTCATCGTTCCCTGCAGGCAAAGGCATGCCAAATTATAGCGTAAACATCATGGATCAGGACAATTACCCGCTTCCCGCTGGTGTTTCAGGCCAAATTGTCATTGAAGAGCTGGCGTGGCTTCTGATTATATCCACCAGCCAAACCTCACGGCGACCGGATTTCCAAAGAATAGACTCGCCAGCCCGATTGTTAACAGGTGGATACAACGCATCTTTGTGGCGACCGTGGCTATATGCGAGAAGATGGAGGTTTTTAGTCCTGGGCCGCATTAACGGCGATACGCAAGTATAATTACGAGGCCAGCGATTTGAGCTTAAAGAATTCGAGGCAGCTATGATCACCGCAGGAAAAAGCATTATTTCGGAAGTTGCTTTCATAACGAGAAGGATGCGGCATCTGCATTCCTTATTGCACATGTTACACTTGCGCAATTAATTCAGAACAAGTACGGCACCAACGGGCCAGTAATCGACAGCATGCTCCGTAACGTTGTCTCTGGTCTCGCTATACCTGCGTCCTTTTACCGTGATAGCTCTGCCGTCTATGCCACTCAATCACTGCGGAAAAGTTGGCCGGAAATTCCCCTCCACATCGCTGCTGAAGAAGACGGCTGAGCCTCTAAAACTTTCGCCGCATTTCTTCCAAGGTCGGAGTGCACGTTCCTAAACTGAGATGGAAGGGATACGGGGAGATACCTTGGGTGCTCTTGTAAGAAAAACCAGAAATTGGAAGAAGGCTCCGATTTTTTCTTAGCTGGCGGTAATTCACTACTGCTAACCAAGGTCCAAAGTAAAATTAAGGAACGAACGCGCCATGGCATCCCACTAGTGAAGCTGTTCGAGGCCAGCACTCTCGGCAAAATGGCTGCTATGCTAGACGACAATAAAGAACAGCCATTGAGAAGTCCAAGACAAGGGAAATTGCACAAATATGGCTCTTGTATTCAATGACATCACAACTGAGGATATCACTATGTTAAATGCTAATTTCTTCTAATCAGCGGCAATTCATTACTCCTTATTCGCTTACAAAATGAAGTAAACAAGCAGTTGGGAGTTCTCCTTCCATTGACCTCACTTTTTGAAGCGATTACGCTAAGGCAAATGGCAACACTATTAGAAAAAGTGGTCAAAGAAAATGACGAGGCTCGAGAAAGTGAGGGAATTATTGATTGGCAAGACGAGGTTGCCTGTCATGAGCAGTTCCCGGCCATTACATCAGTCGGTAGCAATCATAAGCTCTTTGGCGAGCCCTATATTTAGTTGCTACCTACAACTAGAAAAGATTGCGTCCGTATTGGCCTAAATAGAAGGAGCAGTGCCAACTACCGCTACGCAGTGTTGGTAATAGTGCTATTCCTAGGTGTTGTAATCAAAGGTGAATGTTCCGTTGAATTGTGGATTGTACGGAAGAATCAGATGAATAGGACGGCATGATAAAGGTATTTCGAGGGGTGTGAGATGTAATATGAAAAATAATGAATAAAGAAACAGAAGATTGGATATATATACTCTACTCTGGTAAAAGTAAATGTTTGGACTGTTGAGATTGCAGACCGCTTATATACAATTTCTTCTGTGTGTATCACTGTTGACTCAACCTCAGTATGGGACAGAAATTTTTCAAGTAGCCGTAGCAGTTCTAAATCATTCTATACCAATGAAACTTAGCGCTGAGACAACCGTCCAGCATTATCAAGCTGCTCCACGTTCAATGGCAATGCATGTTGGGCCGACAAAAACATTATTGATTATGTTTGTTAGTCGGTGAGGGTATTAAGGAGACCGGAATCGAAGTACCATTCAATAGTCACCAAGCATAAACTGGTGTAATATATTAATACCTAACTTGCTAAAGAAAGTTTCAGCATAAAAAGACCAAGAATCACTTATTATCAGCGCTCAAAGCTTTTGTAAAAAGGAATGCAAGTCGTATGTACGTTTAATAGATTAGCTTTACAGTCTCTCTTTTTCTCGGCTTATGGGCTAAACTAAATGTCTTTAAGGTGGTAGCTTCATCCTGTCAATATCACAGCTGGAGAAGTGAAAGACAAAGTGCTTTCACAGTAGAAGCCGTTTATTGGCTGGCTAGCCTTGGCTGTTGGTGTTGAAAGTTCCAAATGTGTCAAGCTAATGAACCATCAGCCGCCAGGATCGCCACATCCGGCGCTTAACTGTCCGCTATAGATTTTCCGAAGTATTATTGGCCCTACCATGTCTCTAGGCGCCATAAATGACGTATTTCTCTGCTATTCAAACGAATAATAGGCGACATTGTTTTGGCGCCGCATATGAGGGATCGATCAAGGGTTACACATTGGCCTTCTTTGATGGCGGGCGTCTCTGCATTATTGCATTTCGATATCACACTCCCTAAAGACGTAGGTCAGGACCTAGCTACCGAGATCACGTACGTAACTTACCATACACGTGCAACAATTGAACTCGCCTTTCCTTTGCATATCAGCACCGCCACAGTCCATTCAGCAGCTACCTACCTATGTTTCAACAAGCACTGCTTACAATTCGTTCTTCTACGGCTGCAGACTCATCCATAACCAGTTGGCTAATATGGAAAACCCCACGGAATTGTCAGACGCAATAAAAGAGGAAAAGATAGAGACAAACGGCCTACTTCCAAAGTTCCCAAAATTCTCATACCTAGATGCGGTTGTCGGAAAGGAGATTCACAATTTTTGGGGAAACCGCGTTCTTGAACATACCAATTCTAAAGGCGAGCTGCTAGCCTTGAAGGTCAGCGACCCAGATGGCTTAGACCGCTCCCAGGGCGAAATGATGAATTACGCTGCAGAGCATGGTGTATTGGCTCCCAAAGTACTTGGTACCTACGACGTTGTTACCAAAAAGCCTATTGCGCGGGTCATGGTCAGCGAGCGAGTTCCTGGTATACCCTTAGTTGATATCTGGAGGGATATGTCCCAGGATGATCAGACTTCCATCAAAGAGCAGCTTCGCGCTCAAATACGACACATGCGCACTCTAACACAGCCATTCATTGGCCGCATTAACCGACAACCTACTCGTAACTTGTACGACACCACTTTCACTAGATACTGTGGCCCCTTTGAAGACGAAAAGTCATTCGATGAATGGTGTGTCAATCGACTTTATGGAGGAGTATTTCAGCATAAGAAATGGCAAAAGATACTAGAGAAACAGCGACGTACCTCGTCTGGAAGATTTGTTCTGACCCATGGTGATCTTTCACCACGCAATATTCTTGTGCAGGGCAGTACTATTACAGGAATTATTGACTGGGAACTAAGCGGCTTCTTTCCTGAACATGTTGAGTATGCCACAGCTGTGGGGCTTAATTCGGGGATGGAAAAATGGTGGATTCCTGTATTAAAAGAGGTGTTGGAGCCATGTCCAAAAGATATGATAAAATTTACTGGTCTCATCGAGGAGAGGGTTGGTTCATATTGAGCTTCAGGCGCAAGAAAATACTTCAGTGGATTAAATACCCTATTCTCTTGCCACTGGACGTCAAGCCAGCAAATAGTCCTGTTCTAATAGATCCGCATATATGTTTAGCGAGGCGCCAATCAAGGTAACCACCTCCCACACGCTTTTAGATTGATACAATCTTGCCCATAGACGCACCGTCTGCACACCGAGGAAGATATTTCTCTTATTTGTCTTCTCAGAGCCAACCCTGTATTCTGTTTCCGCGACAAGCTCACCCACAAACTCTAGGAGCCGTGTCTCTGCTTGTGTCAATGGTGGACTGAGGTCTTTCGCTGTAACGCATTCTAGCCACTTTGAGAGCAATAAAGCACACTCCAGGGAACATAAAGCATGCTGGTTTGACCAAAACCTGACTTGAGTTTCGGCAATATAGCTAAGGCCCAATTTAACTGGAATGCTGAGGGCATGGGCACAATGAAGGGCCGCCTGAGTCACTCTCTCGCTTCGCTGGATTGAAGGGCTCGCATGAAGCGACTCTGCGATCAATCGGGGATTCCAGCTACTTAGATAGCGTATGGGGCCCAGATTCATATTCAGTCGAATGTAGGCCAGTCTCATAAGAGCTGTAGAGGTGAAAGCAATTGGGCCATGGGGGCTCAGGGGGTCCATCGAAGACTCTTGATTTTGCTCCCAATGTATAGCCCAAGTTCTAAGTGCATTCTCAAAAGCGCTCAACTGGTCTGATGAGAGGCGGTCTTCCGGCCGCTGAAGAGGGAATTGAACATTTCGTACTAGCCAAATCTGCTGGATCAAAGCATGTATTAGGGCACATCCCCCCAATGAAGAGAAACTTGGTTGATTCATCTTTAATCTGTCGTGCGTCTCAGTGATGCCAGAAAAGAGTCCTCTAAAAGCATTTCGAAAGCTTGGGCCCGTTTGAGCCACAGTCTTGTGTATACTTTCCCACTCCTCTTCGCTCTGTGCCCTCCACTCTTTTTCACAACTCGGAAGGTCGGCATCAACTTCGTTTGCCCACATAGTGGGTGGGAGATCGAATACTATGGTATGCATATTCAGGAAGCAAAACGCAACAAAGAGGATTCGCTTAATATTCTCATAGCGTATCCAGCTTTTCCAATCACCATATGACTCCTGGTGTACACGAAGACCCTCTTCTTCGCGAATGAGACAATCCAATATGCTGCGCATAGACAGAGCATCTGACGCGGGTCCTGGCTCAGACCAAGTTGTGATCGCAACCAAAAGAAGCACTGTTTCTAAGACTTGAATACTATTTTGGTGTCTGTCTTTGAAGAAGCCAGGATCTCGTCGAGGGCTGCTTTTTTCTAGTTGCATGCTTGGTGCAGGTGGCATCCGAAATATCTTTTCCTCGGCGGCGGTACGGCGTGTAGCTTTATGCCTGCGAATACGTTCCAGCACCAAGGCCTTTGCCACATGGAAAAGGCCAATGCTTATGTTCAGTTCATGAGTATATCGAGCTCCAACTGCTGCGATTGCAATGAATAACTCTGCCGTGATATTCTCGGGCCTGAGAGACGGAACATGGAGGAAGGGAAAGTGGTCATGGAAAGAGCTAAAATATCCTCCAAAAAACCTAGCTAGTACGTGTCTTGATGGTAGAGTGAAATCTTCATCAACGCTATTAGAAAAATCCTTCAGCTCGTCGATTATTCGTTGCCGACAGTCTACAGAGATATGCAAATGAAGATCTTTCGGATGTGAAATCGAGTCTGCTGGCTTATAGCCCTCTGGGTGGAGTGAAGGAAGCTGGGATACGATTTGGGAAAAAGAATAATTGGATTCCTTTGTAGTTGGTATAGCAGCAGCAGAATTCTTAGGCACTAGTTCGCCCAGTCCCTCATTGCTCGACAAAGGACTGGACGGCAAATCTCCGTTGTCGCAGGGTAAAAAGGGTGGCCCAGAGACTTGGAAAAGTAAAGGGACGGGTTGGTAAGTCGGAGAGAATGGATGAGTGGGAACGGAGACGCTGTCCATAAAAGATGTAAAATCGTCCATAGATCCGATCGCAAGATATTCTCCATCATGATTTTCGAGAGGAAAGTTGAGCTGTTGATGTACACAGTTGTCTTGGGGAGCAATGTTGTCATCGCACGCCTTTGATACTCCCGGGGCTATTGGCAAATCATCGGCTGTTTCCAAAGGGGATTTCAGGTTGCCATTAGTACCTTGGACTGTCGAATTTTGATTCAATTCTGGCGGTATGCTGGACTGTTCCGTGGGAGGATTCAACAGTCCATTGATCGATGTCAAAGGGTGCTGGGAAGAGTATGTTACTGGAAGAGCAGTCGCAGACAAAGAGTCTGATACTGTCTTTGAGCGGTGAAAAAGGCGGTCATGTCGAGAGAGCAAATCTCTTTCGATTTCATATTAGCACCGTCATATTCAACTTAAATGATCGAAGTCTCACTTTCGAGTGAATGATTTTGGGCATTGAACGCATCGAAATGGCTTCTCTTTGGTATCTGCAGACTGATGTCACTACGAGTTTTATGTGCCGGAGTGGAAAAAAATTAGCACTCACGCGATCTTTCATGCCTCTGGAGGTGTTCGGACCTCGAGAACAGTCGGCTACACCTGTGGCATTGGTGAGACTTTGGGGGTGCTCGCTGGCTCTTTGGCATAGTACTTTTTGTTACATGCAACAATTGAACTAGAGAAATGATGTAGGATGTGGGGGGATCTTGGGGAAATTTGGGGAAATGCAGAGATTTAAAAGACATGGATAAAACAGTTGCTAGATTTCCTTTGCAGCCTTGGCAGCATGCCAATCAGGGCTAGTTACACACTAAGACTCACTACATATTTTAAGAAGCCACTAAGGTTCACTTACTCCAATTTGGAGGTCATCCTTTGATGGCATCTGCCCATGCCCACCCAGTTTTACTGCGGCGTCTCACGGTACTCCGCAAAGTCGTTGCTTCAGAGTGGCTAGCTACACGCGATCGAGCGTAATGGCTTACCGCTAACACAGCTTATTATACAGAAGTATTATAATGTCAAATGCGCGCGATCCTTCGCGGATGTTCAGTTTTGAAACATGAGAGTCGTCATAACTTGGCACGATTATTCGGATTACTGGTGTTATACCTCCGTTGCCCGTTGCGCATCTGAATAATTATCAACATGGACAATATATTTAGGCGGTTCTGAACAAGTTATAGCAGGAGTATCCAATGCTCCAACATACGTAGGGGAAAATTCGTATAATCACTAATTGTAATAGTCCAATATTGTGATTTCTGCTATCTGCTTCTCCTGTCTCTAGGCTTTACTTCCAATTATATCACAGTGGGATAAGCCACTATGCTCGAGGCTTGCACGTGGCTATCATAACCTCTATGACCATGTATGGAGCTCCGTGCTAGTGTGATTGATAGGCAACAAAGAAGAATACCCTATTCTCTTCGCCAGTAAATATATCACAGAACCTGGTTTACACTCTGGCCAAGTTGTTTCATAAGTACACTACAGAAGACAACTGTGTAATATCGGGTTGTTACGGTCCTCCAGGGCGGCTGGTTCTCCGAATTGGGGACATAGAGAACATGGCTATACTTCTTTCCTACCAGCCCCACGAAGCGGGGTCGCTACTCAGAACTCCCGCCAAAACAAAGGAGATAACAATTCCTTTCTTGACAGTTTAATTTGCGTGCACTAGAGTACCGAAGTATTAACAGGTTTGATTTCGCATGCAAATTTTAGAGATAAAGTCTCATTATATGAGTCCATGATCACGTCCATCACATGAGTTCACAACGACATTTTATTTTAATATTTCTTTTAAGCCCCCTTGCAGGCATTACAAATAGCAACATAAGTAATATATGTTTTTCGAATACTGCACAGGCAGTGTATACCTACTAGGTAGGTATGCAACATCAGAACCGAGTGATGTCACTTCTGATTCTTCTAAAATATAGATATATGCGCTACACGCTTTGCTTCTGCTGTCTGAACTTCAACTCTTGAGTGATTTGAACTCTTTGCTGACTGAGAATAGGGTAGGATATAGACTATGTGGAGCGCACTTTAATAAGCTCTCCAATTCGGGGTTCGGAAGGCTTACTTGTACTCCAAGTCGCTAAACCGTCGCCGGTATCGCCTTGATGGTCGACAGCGGGCGAGCTGTGACCGACGTTTTCCGTCTGCATGACTCAACGGATTTCTTAAATACATAAATGCCAATCCAAATAATGAAACAGGTTAAAGAAACATCGCAAAGAATAAGATTGTCTGGGTAAAAAAGTACCAGCGCTGATCCATTTATGCATGAACCTCGGCGGCACAGCAACCATGTCGGAGAGCAGTTTCACTGAGCTAGCACAAAAAGTGCTGGACCACTGTTTGCGGGAAAGACAAAACATACCATCGCAGCCGATTGTTAAAGTAATCTCTTGGGACAAGGAGAAAGATATAGGGGATATCGCAAGGCCGCCTCAATTTCCAGCCTCAATTGGCACCACTCTTTCGAATGCAGAGACAATTTTTGGCTATCGGGTCCGCATGGATCATCCAAAATTCTTTGGCTTCATTCCTTCGCCAGCATCTGATCTGTCCTGGTTAGGCGAAGTCCTCAACTCGGCTTACAACACGCATGCTGGTAGCTGGTTCCAAAGTTCCGGACCTAGTGCTATTGAAAAACATTTTTTGTCGTGGTTGACTAGAGACATAATCGGATATCCTGAGACGGCTGGAGGGTGTTTTGTCTCTGGCGGGTCAATGGCCAATCTGTCTGCACTCATGCTAGCACGGGACCAGAAGCTTTCACTAGAAGAAAGAAGCATGGCAGTTGCATACACATCTAGTCAAACACATTCGTCGTTAGCAAAAGGTTTGGGCATTCTTGGATTCCATCCTGCTCAAATTCGCAAAGTCGCCTGCGATGACAGCATGCGTATTGACACGACGTTGCTAAGGTCAGCTGTTGCACAAGACAAAGCTGCGGGCAAAATCCCGTTCCTCGTCGTTGGTAACGCTGGGACTACAAACACTGGCACCGTTGATCCATTCACAGAGCTCGCGGCCATCGCCAAAGAAGAAAACTTATGGCTTCATGCTGATGGCGCGTATGGTGCATCTGTACTGCTTTGCCAAGGACGCCGTGCCATTCTTGATGGTGTTGAGCTCTGTGATAGCATCTCCTGGGATGCTCATAAGTGGCTCTTCCAAACATATGGCTGCGGGATGGTTCTCGTGCGACATCGCAAGTTTCTTACGGAGAGCTTTGGGACAACTGCAGAATATACTCAGGACGCCGCCGAGACAGCCGAATCGCTACCAAATTTCTGGAATTATGGACCTGAACTCACCCGGCCGGCAAGAGCCATGAAATTGTGGTTCTCTTTTCAACTCCTGGGGTTGGATGCAATCGACAAAGCTATCAATCGCGGGTTTGAACTGGCGGAGATAGCGCAATCATCACTAGAGCGCTTAAAAGACTGGGAGATTCTATCTCCAGCACAGATGGGTATCATTTGTTTCCGATTTCATCCTCCTCATGTTCCTGCCGCAAGTCTAGATGATCTAAATATGAAGATTTCACAAAAGGCAATTGAGAATAACCTGGCAGCGCCTTTGACAACAAGGATACGAGGAGTTTTAGTACTCAGGATATGCTCAATCCATCCAGGTTTGGAGGACGAAGAAATGGTGGCTGTGATAAACGGGCTAGACCAGCTTGCACATTTGTTGCTGTCTAGGCTTAGCAAAGAGAATATAGCTGAATAACTAGTATCGCTATAGACATATATCCCTAAAGTTGGCATGCTTCGGCAGGACCAAGCGCCATTGGTCGATTCTAAATGGCGCATTTAGGCAATATACTAGATTCATCCAATGCGTTGTTAAGAAATGCAAAAGCGGTGTAGTGATTGATTGGGATTTTGCAATTAAGAGAATGTAGGTTAAATGAAGAATGTAGACACCTTGCTACTAACTATGGACATTGGTCTTTAAGAATAAATGCACCAGTGCTTGAAATGTTATCGATCTCCTCTCTCTCTCTCTCTTTCTCTCTCTTCTTTTCATTCGACCAGAACCTCGATCATATCCCAGCCTATTGAATTAAGAGTGTCTATAGCATGAGGCGGTCATTCCTGATAACCGGGCTCGTAGCAGCCGCGGTCACCCCAGTGGCCTCTGCTAGTTCCAATCCCCGTCGGCCTCAAATTTTTGACTATGTACGTTCTATATTGTCATAGAAAAGTATCATCAATCATACTTGTCGTGCATCACAGTCATAGCCGCTGATATTTTGTCGCAGGTGGTTGTAGGAGGTGGCACTGCTGGCTCAGCCCTCGCGACGAGGTTAAGTCAAGGCTTGCCAAACAGAAGCATTCTGTTGATCGAGGCCGGCCCTGAAGCGTTGGATGAGGATCGCATCAATATTCCTGGAATGAAGGGGTCGACATTAGGTACCATTTACGATTGGAACTTTACTACGGTGCCACAAACCGCACTCAATGGCCGAGTCCTCGGAGCCAACAGAGGCAAGGTGCTTGGTGGAAGCTCGGCGTTGAACTTAATGACGTGGGACCGATCCTCCTCTGAGGAATATGATGGCTGGGAGCAACTCGGAAATCCGTCCTGGAACTGGAAGAATATGATTACTGCAATGGAGATGGTGGAGACTTTCGCTGGCGTCAATTCGTCTAGCTATGGCGACCAAGGAGTTGGTACCAGCGGACCTATCCACACGGTGATAAACAGGGTAATACCCGCGCAGCAGGACCTTTGGTTGCAATCAATGGCTGCTTTGGGGATCCCGCATAACCTCAATTCTTTGGGTGGGAACCCTATCGGGTATATGAACCAGCCTAGCAACGTCGACCCGCTAAAATGGGCGAGATCTTACGCTGCGAACTCTTATATCCCAACAGCAGGGAAGAATCTCCATTTGCTTCTAGGAACGCGCGTAGCCAAGGTGAATCTACGCAAGGGCCAAAATGCCCATATTGCAATTGGTGTTACGCTACAGGATGGCACCGTTATCCAGGCCACGAGAGAGGTCATTCTTTCCTGTGGCACCATCCAAAGTCCAGGCCTGCTAGAGCTGTCCGGCATAGGGAACAAGACAGTACTCTCGAACGCAGGTGTAGACCATATTATTAACCTCGATGGCGTGGGGGAGAACTTACAGGACCACGTTCGATACCAAGCATCTTACCAACTGAAGGACAACTTCACTTCGTTTGACATACTCAAATACAATGCCACGTATGCAGCCGCACAGCTTGCATTTTGGCGTGCAAACAAGACTTCTTCATATGATTATACTGGAAGTGGATACAGCTATCTAAACTGGCATCAGGTAGTGGGCAATCTAGCTACCAAACTCAACTCTCTCGCACAACATGTGGTGCTTTCGCTCGGCTCTATTGTCGATAAGAAGAAGCTACAGTATATTGAGTCACTCCTGTCGCCGCAGGTGGAAATAATCTTTTCAGATGGCTACACTGGAGTAAAAGGTTACCCCGCTAATGGCTCCTCTCTATATGGAAAGGGCTTCTTCACTCTTATTGGTGTCGTTATGCATCCTCTTAGCCGCGGCACCATTCACATCACTTCTACTGATATCGATGCTAAACCGCTAATTGATCCGCAATATTTATCCAACGAGTACGATGTGCAGGCCGCTATTGAGGCTGTCAAATACTGCCGCAAGATTGCAAATTCAGCACCGCTCTCTTCAGCATGGGTGACGGAATATGAACCTGGCGGGGCTGTCCAGACGGACGTGGACTGGCGCCAATATGTTCTTAACACCACTCTCTCCATATATCATCCCGTTGGAACATGCGCCATGCTTCCTGAGAAAGACGGTGGAGTAGTAAGCCCAGAACTTATAGTTTACGGTACAACTAACCTACGCGTCGTGGACGCAAGCATCATCCCCGTTCTTCCATCCGCGCATATCCAAACAGCCGTATATGGCATCGCTGAGCGTGCGGCTCGCATGATTATTCAGAACTCATAGCCTTTATGAACGTTGTCAGTATTGCTTGCTATCGCCATGAGACACGCTTTGAAACCCTTGCGAAATTTCAAGTCGTGAATATTGTGACGAGATCAGTGGTTGACACAAAACTATTTCCCATGTTGAAAAAAGCTCTACAAACCTTTAAAGATAAGAAGTTCTTTGTTATAATTGCGTCCGACTATGAAAGCGGCGGGTTACTTGGATTGGGCTTAAAGTGATATCATAACCCAATGAATCGCAGGTTACACGCTTATCATAGATAGCTATTTAGCCTCAAAGCTCTGTTTGATGCTTTTAATGCAGTCTGTCGGGCAACTGTTTTCTTTCACAGAGCATGATATTAGCCTATAACCCCCAGTAAGAGATACGGAAGAGGATTTCTGGTTGGTTGGTGTATCCGCACAATATAGTTAGCCAATTGTATCTTGGGACTAAAGTATTAGCAAGTAAAGTTTAAGCCGTAAGCTTAATGCTTACATAGTATTTAAATGGGCCTTGAATGTCCGCTACCACTCGCAATTGGCCTCGAATAGTATTAGCTATGCTTACAATGCATATCTAAGATATTATATAACCGAAAACTCTAAATTTTGATTGAAAATTCTGTGTAAATCAGCGCGTCTCTAGATTAGAATTTTAGCGCGTCCATACACGCCTTGTACTGCTGTAAATCAGTTGTCGTATGTAGCAGTACTGTGCGTGCCCCTAGATACACAACTTGGTCTCGGGCTTGCGGAGTCATGTTGCTGACGCACAGCTGCTGTAACCCTAGTATAAAGACGAGGCAACAAATATGGCTTTGGTAAAGGTCGTTTTTCCAAGTATGCCATCATTGCTTTCAAGACAGTATAGTTACGTCGAAATACCATGCCTCTTTTCAATCGAATCCCCTTGTTATTTCTGTTGGCCGGTAGCGAGGCATTGACGCAACTGCACGAAGCCGACAGTACTTTAACGCCTCAAGAATGTGTAAGGCTATCAAAAATGGCCGACAGTTGTCCCAGCTTTTTACATTCTTCACGATGGGGTCCGAAATAAACGCTAATAATTGTTATGCGTAGTGCAACGCCATCCGCACCGACATTGCCTCCATCGTCCACGGGCCAGGAAGCAATGACTACAAAGACAGACTCTCTACCTATTATTCACAGCAACAGCATGACTACTCCCCCGCTTGCTATGTCAAACCGAAGTCTGCCAAGGATGTTTCTCAGATTCTTAAAATCGCGGCATCACATCACTGCCAGTTTGCCGTTGCTTCCGGGGGGCACATGGCATGGGCGGAGGCGTCGAATACCGGGGATGGCTTCGTCTTTGATTTGAGGGATATTAACAGCATCGATATATCAGTGGAACATCAAACCGTGTCCTTGGGACCAGGGTCTAAGTGGACCAGTGTATACAAAGCCATGGATGCTCACAATCTCACCGTTCCTGGGGCACGGATGAGCGACGTCGGCGTTGGCGGGTTTCTGGCTGGAGGTGAGATGAGAGAGCAGATTCTGGATTCCGTTTGCTAATCTTCCACTGCTAGGTGGTTATCCATTTACATCTAAGACTCCGGGATTTGGCGTAAATAGCGTCTTCAACTACGAAGTTGTGCTTTCTGACGGAACCATCGTGGAGGCTAATGCAGACTCGAACCCGGACCTATTCTGGGCCCTCAAGCTTGCTGGCACCAACTATGGCATTATAACGCGCTTCGATATGAATGCGGATGCTTCAACAGAGATATGGGGAGCAGTCGGACTTTATCCGTCCACAGAACAAACGAGAACCGAAATATTCCCCGCTTATGAAGAGTATTCCCACAAAAATGACAACACTGACCTCTTCATATCGGTAGGCCACCTTAAAGTCATGGGTAAGAATATGATCGTAACTTGCATGGTAAATAGTGCAGGTCGACCAGAGAAACCCATGTCACCTGTTGAGCCTGTCATCTACAATGAAAAAACTGGCCACAGAAATGAAGTCATCCATGACCCCATAGACTCGCTGCTCCAGACGCCATCTCGCACAGCTTGGTTCACTTTGACGATCAAAGTTAGCACTCAATTGTTTTTTGACTTTGGCAAAATAGCAGCGGATGTATTTGCGCCTCTTGAAAATGCACCAGGATTTTCGACGATGTTAGGCTTCCAGCCATTTCCGAAAAGCTTCATAGAGGGAAATCGCGGGTCACCTGTATATAACACTATGAAGGAACCCGACGAGGACCTAACATGTGGGTTTCTTTTTCCAGCTACATACGCCTAAAAGTGTGGAATACCCGTGAGTTTTGGAGAAGCTAACGTCAAGAATACAGTGGTTCTTATCATGACGAATTGGGAAGACCCAGCAGATGATAAGAGAATGAAAGACGCCACCAACGAACTAGGTAAAATGGTACAAAAGGAGGCTCGTAATCTTAATCTACTAGCCAACTTCACTTACCTTAACTACGCCAACAAGGATCAGTCCGTGTACGAACAGTCTCTAACGCCAGAAGACTTGGCCAGGATGCTCAGGACAAGGGACAAATACGACCCGTCAGCTATATTTAGAACACTATGGAGGGGCGGTTTCAAGCTGCCAGAGACACCCGCAGCAAGGGCTGCACCTAAAGATGAGCTATGAGTTTGCGATCATCTAGGTCCAAGGTAGGGCTATTTAATTTCCGATATTAAGCAAACGTTGGCCTCTTGACGGCTCATAAATTCATTTCTAATCTATATACATCATTCCCTACACTGTTATCTCGCTTCAGTTTCTAGAGACGATGTATCTCTTGTATTAGCTTCTGAACAATAACGCTGTCTACAAGGTAGTTCATGAAATCGATAGCTTTTGGCACCAGCGTTCTTACTCTTTCCCTTGTTAGTATTTTTTTTTTGACGATACATATTGCTTTAGATATTTGCCGTAGCTGTTTCGAGTATCCATTACTATGTCTATTTGCTGTTTAGGCGCCTATTAGACATCTGTATTGTTGCTAACGAGAGAAAGAGTTTTCCACAGAATGCTACCACATATCGAGAGACCCAAGGATAACGTTTGTATTAGATGGGTTATTAGTTAACAAGCTCTCTCCTATATATTCTAATGGCGCGTTTTCTACTTTTTAATATCCTCTTAGCTCTACTTTGTTTGCGCTTCGTTCATGTGAACTGCCGGATCTAATGTCGCAATTAGCCAGTGACAAGGTTTTGGCGCTGTTTCCAACGAATGTTAAATGCCTGAGAAAGAACCAATCAATCCGATTTTTGCTCGGCATAATCTTTGATCTTCCATAGAGGGCCTTTTTGTTCCTATCAGAAGTTTTCGCAATGGCCAGCCCAGATTCGGTTTGCTCCGAGTCAGGACATTAGCTGAACTAGATTCGATAGCGTCTAAAGCGTGTAATTAGTAGTTCCAGCTTAGACTAGCGTCAGCGGTATACCCCTGGAAGGATGGAGCTGCCAAACCAATAGTGCGGATGCTCGGAGCCAGCTGAAGATTTTGTGGATTTCCATTTTACAACGAGCAAACGCCTAAAAGAATTAAAGCTGTTAAGCATGAAAGATTACGCATATCGCCTAAACCTGCCTTTACAGCGGCATATCGAATGGTTGCTTGAATCTAAGAATCAGATTTGCCTCGATGTTATAACTTGAGTATCCTGTTCGCAGATTTTCTGAAGTAATCGATCACCCAAGTGCTGGCAGCTGCAACGAGTGTGTATATGGTGGGCCACCGCAAAAATCTCAGCGGAGAAGGCAAACAGGGATTCGATGCATAGCTACGACCATTTACTTAGGGCCAACAGGCTTGCAGCTATTTAAAAAGAGAGGTGATGCCACTTCGGTTGTCATCTCTTCGACTTCTTTACGGATGCACCTATTAATCAAGAAGCCAAGTCGGGATTTGGCTTGTACAATAACTGGCGATGAAGCACCAATATCTCTCTCTCCTAGTGTTTGGCGTTGCAACCGTCTCGGCTGCGCCTGGATATCAGCTGGGTGAGGATATCGGGTCGCAGAACGAATGTGCTCACGACAATCTTCTTCGGTGCCTTATCGCCAGCCCCAGTATTGCAATTCCTTTCTGCAGTTCTTCAGCGAACTTGCTGATCTCGCTACCAACTGTGACTGTCACAGTCACACCCACTTCGTACGCTTGCTAACTCCATTCACCCACAACGCCCGACCGCACGCCGTTCGAAGTTAACAGTGCAGTGAAGCTTCGTCGCAGCCACAGATGTGACTAAAGATATCAGAACCTTGACTGAGACGTCCATCGAGTTGCTAACAGTCACCCCGACCTCGGCCGTAGCCGAGACGCAGACCTTCTCGCCTCCGGAGAAGAGAGAAAGAAAGAAGGCTTGCCCGGCACCAAATTGCATCCGTGCGTTGAACCCTCAGCCATCGTCCGCATCACATGGGTGCTCGTGCTTTTCGGGGAGCTATCTTGCCACCGCTTCGACATTTACATCTACGGTCACTGCCCCGGCTGTTACAAAGACGTCACAGACCATTTGGAGAACTGAGATGTGAGTTAAATGTCTTCGGACATGAATAAAGAACTCTTACTGACTAGACTGGCCAACCTAGATCGACGGCCACAGTCATTGTTACAGTGTATGTATATATTTGGATTCATTCTGATACCTGGCTCCGCCACCGCACTGGATAATGCGATTGGCCACATCGATCACGACCTTGCTAAACCTTCATCCACATAGTACTTCAGAAACTACCGTACTCGGAAGAAGCTCTAGCTCTAGCTCTAGCTCTAACTCCCTAAGCCCCATCTCGACCTCCTCTGTCCCCAGTATCACATCTGTCTCCTCTGCCATTACGACAACTTCTGTCTCTTATACGACTATCACGACCTACCCAGTATCCTGCGACGCCACGCGCAGTGCAATTCCTATATGTGCAAGCTCGTGTCTTAGCTCAGCCGCCGTGACGCAAGCCAGGTGTGGAGCAAATGATAATATCTGCCAATGTCAAAGCCAAGAAGTTATTCAAGGTGCAGGAGCCAATTGCATCATCGGCTTATGTGGATTCGCAGGTGCAATTGATGTATTGAATTCCATCTCTGCTTGTACGTTCCATTTTCTCTTTGTTTGGCCTTCTCAAACCAAGCTACTGGGCTACTGTTATTTCACTTTCGATAGCCTTGATCCTCGTCTTGGCTGCCCTCGCTAATGTTATGTTTTTAACAGTCTGCTCTTGCGAGCAACAGGGGCTGTATACCACAACAGCTCCATTATTCCCTCCGCCCTTGGCTACAACTACATCAACGCCACTCATATTAACAGACTAGATTGAGCTCTTGCACATATCACCTGAGAGGTTGTGTAAAGGAAGCATATTTCACAGCGGAAATCGCATCATCTACAACTATATTCAATAGTGGCTAACTTTACCATCTATTAGACGAGATATAGCTCGCCTTTTGAAGATCTCTTATGTCAACAATTCAAGCGATTAAGCGATATAGAAACATCATAGACGCTACCTAATCATGCTAATAAATTGATGAGTCATTGAGAAAAACATTTATTAATATTAGCTTGTAGAACGAGATCTTCATTGTTATAAGAATAGAAGCATTTACTTTTCAAAAGCCACGGTCACAGGCACAGAACTTAGATACGCGCATTTACGGAGACAATATGCTATCTTAAGTCAGCTTGATATGGAAGGTGGTTCTGCCTGTCGACATATTTAAGCGTTCTTATCCATGTTGATGATGGTTAAGATGAAAAGGTCGTTCGAATCAGGTTTCTCTAATTTGAGATGGATTTTGGTTTCAATCCTGTGCAATACCTGCATTCTCTTTTAAGCATAACAGGACGGATGCTGTTACCTAGCTAGATTGCCGCCAAGTGCAGATTGTCTCAAGCTACATCATATATGCTCCATTCCATTACTTACACATTGCATACACACATGTCCTACAATTAAACAAACCCTTGTTTTTGAACAGCGGCACTGACTTCCGCTAACCAGGATGCCCTCAATTTCACATTCAACTCCGATGATGGCTTGTTAACCTTGTCTCGAGCAGATCCATCTAATGTTCCTGATTGAACCAAAGAAACATTCTCAAATAATTCCCCATCAGCTTTTTTGTAAATAGTAGTACCACAATCATCACAAAAGAATACCGTCAAATCAAATCCATCTTCATGTTTTTGAGTATGAGATTTTGGTGTACCAGAAGTCACGGTGATCTTGTCGCGTGCCACAGGAATGTTAGCTGTATTTGTTCCGCCACTTATCTTTTGGCATGATAAGCAGTGACATAACACCTGTTTTAATAATTAGCTGGAAACCTTCAATAAGTCCGCCAAATGATTTAATTACCACAGGCGTAGAGTCCCCGGCAAACTCGTATTTGATGTTACCACACCAGCAGCTTCCAGTTGGCATCCTGGTGATTTCGACTGTAATCAATTAACAATTAATGATGGTATAAGTTCGTGAGTTTTACACAAAAGTAGATTAATTAGAATATGAAAAAGGGAGAGCAAGTTTATTATATACACTATCAGAACTCTATAGCGATGACACTAGCTGTTTTTGAAAGTGAAATGATGTAATTCCAAGCATGTCCCCCCTCTACATTAACATCAGCTATACTTCATTATATATCAGCTGAATCGCTAATTTAAAGTTTTCTGAGCGGGGAAGGTTCACATAGTTAAGTTATTAGCCATCTGTTGCTTCGCCACCGCTTAAACTCCCGTATTTTTAGTCACTTAGCTCAGCAGACTTTCAGCATCTCAGGGATTGTTTAATTTTGTGTATGTCAACGTCATTACTAGAGTGGCTTGAAAACGTATTGTACATGACAGAACTTCTACAAACATCAAGCAGCGAACACCGAGAACAGGGATTTGATGCAAATGGTTCAATGAATGGCTTATTCTAGAATCTAGTAACATCTCAGTCGCATTATCGGAATTTAAATAGACAATATCAGGGCCGTTTCTATCTTGATTTATCACAAAGGATTAAATGTTACTAATTCCAAATATATTTACTGAAAAGACTACAGTTTTCTACCCTACTAGAGACAGGCATCTGAGACTCCGGAAACATTAATCAATGGTAACACTTCTTATTGCCATACTGCGCTTTATAATCCTCTGAGGGCTGAAGAGAAGACCGTTGCTGCGTGGAAAAGGTATATTCCCTTTAACAAATGGAAGGACTTGGAGCAATCCATAAACTTCCGTAGATCACGCCACAGGTCATTCCGGAGTCGGTAGTTGATGAAGCTTTCGTTGCCATCACTAGAGGCTAGCAAGAAAGTAAAATTCAGCTGAAAGAAATTATCGTGCCGAAAGGAAGCATTACTATAACAAATAAAACGGTTTCGGTCTGATGTGTAATGTTAATTTGACTTTGGTAGGCAAAGTATAGGTCTATAAACTAACAAATAATGCCATAAAAGGAACGTTACTTCAAGAGGGAAAGGAAACTGTAACATAACACCACTGTGGATTCCTCTTACTACTCACCTCTTCTCCTGTCAGCTCTATCAAATTCGTTCTTATTTTTTTTATCTTCAGTCACATATGCTTGATTGTATTAAAGCCAAGTGTGTTAGTACCTAGCATTTATGATTCCACTATAGTCTCTTGCAAGAGCGTGTGCCTATTTGTTTATATTGTTACCCAAATAAAGCTGTGACACAACTTGGTTATTGGCTATAAAAACCTGAAGCTATATATTACTCTCGGCTTTCCTTCCTGGCTATCATTATAACTGCGTTGTTACCTAAGATCATGCATTTCACATCGATAACGGGCCAATCAGAGCTACAAGTCTATAAAAGCAATACTTGCCAACGCATAAACAGCAAATATATCATGAAAATGATATAATATAATTTACTAATGCTTTGGGATAGAGTCTTAGTTGCTTTTAAGTGGAGGGTTATGTGATAGATCGTTTTGAGTGGGTACTTTGAAGCTAGTTGATACTACCTTCTTTTTTTCAGTACTGCATTTTCCATATCCTAACACTAAACTAGAAGTTGACTATATACATGTATGTGAGGTTTAGGCTACCGTATAGTTTCTCGATGCATAGAGGAAATCATGTATCTTCATCAGATCTTGTAGACCTCCTTATAGCATTTATCGTAGGCATCAAGTAGGTATATACTGCGTTCATAATGCAAGTGGACTTGCCCAAGTATCTAGTTGACTAGCTTCTTCCCTCGCTTTTTATCTAAGATAGTACAAGTGCTCTGAAAGTGATCGCTAAAGAATCATGCTAGTGCAGTAGTTTAGGCAACTGCACTAGGGTTATTCAACGAGTAGGATCCTGCAATCCTTCATAAGCAGAAGGATTGCACTAGTTAGGAATAGAGAATATGCCCCTGAAGTTCCTTATTGCCTATTCGATTATTGTTCTCGTGATGTATTATAGCAAAAACCCCTATGATTCACATAGTTTGAAATTGACAAGTGGAGGAGTCCTCGACTTTAAAAGGCAGGAGGGTGAACTCGGCCCTTTAGGAATAGCCAGGTATATCTTTTTACCTACTCTACGCTCTTTTTTCAATAACCCTAAGAATTTTCAAGGAAGGTGCCTAATGTAGCACATTGTTTAGAATCCTTCGATAAAACCTACTGCCGAACGTAGTTATTATTACGGTAGCTAAAGCAAGGGTTACCCTGAAAGGATTGTAAAGCATAGTGCCGTAGTGGCTTTCCTTAGCAAAGTAGTGTATTAATAACCTTAATTGAACCATGCGTATAAGCAAGGATCTTTGAGATAACGGCCCGAGCGGTCTTCCTTATATAGAAACTGAGAAGGCTATTGTATAGAATTGTTATATAAAGCATCCGCCAGGTGGTACATAAATATCTCTACGAATCTGCACGACTTCTTGCATCTTTGTTTCTATAAGCCAGTCACCAATAATCTACAATGCGTCGTCAATCAATTGTCGCTACAGTCCTTTTGGGCGCAACTTTCGTCGCAGCTGGTAACCCTGACAAGCCAGAAGTAAACCCTCATATTCCATATGATCGTTTGGAAAACGACCTCCGTAACAACCTCCACCCAACCCAATCAACATGGGACTACTGGGGAGCCGGCTGGATTCCCCAAGGCTGCAAGGACTTAGCGAACACATATCACCTCAATCCTGCCGATTTCACTGTCTTTAATGTCCACTACACTGACTGCAGTGCGTCTTGGACGTTCTGTCGCCACAAAAACGCTGGAGCTTCAGAGATAGATATGATTGACATGTTCGGTCGATTGCCAGTCCGCATGCGCTCGTACACACGGTAAACTACCCACACTTTACCTTTGCTGTGATAACTTTGGCGCTGATACTTGCATTCCAGACACTTGATGGCTACTCCCGGTCTTAATGATGGTGCCGCTGCTTGGACTTGGTCTACTGGTGACACTGTTGTGGAGAGCGCGCCAAACTTGGCAACCTTGGTCCATGAACTTTCTCATAGTCTTGACTGGCATGCTCTGCCTCAATACCAACAACCATTCAGCTCTTCATCTATCTGGCAAGACAATTATAACCAAGACTCCGCCACTCCTACAGGCTATGGCCGAACGAATTGGATGGAAAATTTTGCTGAGACTGGCATGGTGGGGGTTTATGATAAGGTTGTTCCAGGTGGTATTGGCAATATTGAATCCAATTGGAACGCCATTTTCCACCAATATGCTACATATCAAGGATACTTAGGCGACAGGATTATCCCCGGTGGCACTTGTGCTAACCGATTCGCTGACACGGCACCGGTTACTATGAGCAACAGCGCAAAGTTCAAGGTTACCAGCCCCAAACCAGAAACCGAGATTGACTTTGCTGGAAAGAATATTACTCAAATTATCCCAAGCAAGGAGGTTGAAGGATTGTTTATTAAAGGATAGGTTAAAAACCCATTCGAAGGCAATAGTTCGAGCACAACTTGGATTACTAATGTCTCGACGGAACAATCTTTAACTTTGGTGATTTTGTTGCTCCTTTCTTAATGAGATTCAATGAATATGGACTTCAGGACGAGAAAAAAAAGCATTATCAAACATTTGGAGTGCTATATTATTCATATTCTTGAGATGGCGTGAAGCGGGGTAGTTTTAATCCTTGAGCTGATGGTGTAGTACTGAAAAGAGTCTAGATATTCGAGATATCGGCAATCACAGTGTGCCAGATATGTTTTCTACAAGCATAGAATATACATGGTTTCTGAGCTTTCCTGTTCATGAACTGATACTTTACCTAGAAAGTATTCGAATGGCTTGTATATAGCTGTGAAGCCCGTTTTCTTGTGACTGGTTACTTGACTCTCTCTGCTATAACTGCTCATTATTAGTATTAGCGAGCTCTTTCTTGGCTGAAGAATTGTTCACCTTGCAGAAGTTGAACTATACATTGTCATTAGGTAGTCTATCAGATCCGCAATTAAACACGAAGCTAGATGATATAGTAACTATGCGATAACCATTCCTTGCGATTATCCGAGTTGATACGACTTCGCATAATAGATCGGGTAGAACCTATTTGATATATAAGATCTTTAGTTATATCAAGTTAACCAAGTGTCATCTGTAGACTGCCAGCTATTATTCCGAATCTGACTATCCCAAGTATGCTAACGGAGTTTGTTAATGGTCATATCAATGAGGGTAGAAATACTAATAGAGAGGAGAGCTTACCCAATCAAATCCATCTGATGTATTGAACATATCCTCCATCATAATCGGCATCGAGTCCCTCATCATCTTTAAATCGTCTGGTCTTTGCTCGCCATGCTCTGAATATGTTTCGCTAGGCATGTACCCCTGAAATTGAGTGTCTTCAGATAAGATTCCTTCTCTAGCACCTGCTGTGTAATGTGAGCTTTTACCATCTACGGCCGTGAGTGATGGTTTAGTAGGACACACCTTGTGCATTATGCACCCTAGACTGAAGATCATCCGCAGACCCTTCTTCACTCCGTACAGACCCTTGGTGGCTTTTTTTCGCAATTTGCAACATTATCTCAAGTGCCTTAGAGGCCTTGCGAGCTTCCGGGGACACCTCATTGAACGCTATCCAAATACTGTATGAGGTCTCCAGCGCGCGTAGCAATCTCTGTCTATCCTCAAATGTCGGACTATCAGAGCTAGGACGCATATTACTTGAGTCCTGCTCAGTCTTGGAAGAAAGCGCCAAGCACAATATCATCGCAGCAAGGAGAAAGTCATGACTTGTAAGTGATGTTACAAACCACCTATCTCTGTGCAACTGCCCTCCTGGTTGTGTCTCATGGTAGATGTCATTCTGATGTCGAAGAATCTGCGTTGCTGCATCTACACACGACCATCTTGAGTAAGCATACCTCAAATCGGAGCGGTATATAACCAAATATCTCCGATGGAGAACGCATCGAGCTTTCTGATATAGTAATTCAAGATTATACCGTTGCATAATAAGGTCTGCTGGGTCCATAATGGACATATTCATAGCGCGGATACGCAGGAACGCCGGCAATGAGCTCTGTACATTTTGGAGCTGCTCGTCAAGCTGTGCCACTTCCTCATGCTTTGTGTCAGTGGTTGAATAGGATCTTTCAGCAATCCGGCCAAACACAGACATCAGTTTGCTTTTCACTATTGCGTATGTTACTGGAGTACGCTCCGCCGTGGGCCTAGGCGAAGGGAGAGCTTTTGTTGTCTCATGGAAATCTTCGTCGAGAAGATTGTGAGGCAACCCCGTATCGCACTGTAAGTCGGGGATAATTTTAGGCAGGCCAACCTGAAAGGAAATGAGATGATCTCCTTGCCATATCAAGGCCCAAACTCGTCTCCTCATCTCTCCATCAAAGACGGACAGATTCTGGTAGTGTTTCGAATCCCGATGGTATCCCATATGCATCGCTAACCTAACAATAATACTACTAAGAATTGAACTACCAATTTGGGTATCGCCGGTCCTTAAAAATTCTGTTCCAGAGTAGAGGAGGAGAGTTTCAACCTTGTACCTTCCCGGAGTGGTGTAGTTTGCGAGAACTAAGCATTGTGCTACGCAGGTTCTATAGACTTCAGAAACTCGCGCTGGCTCGCCCAAAGATCCTGGAAGCGAGTCGCCTGCACGAGCGTAAAAGAAGATTGAATAGCACAAAATGGCGAATAGAAGGCCAACCCATGCTATAGGTGCCGCCTGTTGATTTTCCCAAAACTGTGTGTACTGCGAAGATCATTAGCTCCTGCTACTACAACCTGATGCCACGTTGATTACTTCTCTGTAGAATGTGGGAACGTGGAGGATCACTAGATTTTAGTTAGTATCTCTTTCTTGCAAACGCAACACTTTCACTGGCTATGTGTATGTACTCACTTGTGGAAGGCTCCTTGGCGTTGAAATAACGTGAAATAAGACGATCGACTACAGGCCTTGGAGGTAGAAATGTCATGACATCAGAACGATTCATCAATGGAGACAAGCCAACAAGCAATGTTGGTCCACAGACTTCCTCCTCGGTGTTTCCCAGTAGAAGCTCGTCATCTGCTTGTTCAAGTGCTTCTGTACAGTCCTTGAGCTCTCTTATCTTTTGATCTTGTTAGCTTTCGCTCCATGATGGCTGCACAGCTTTTACACGCCCTAAACACCTACCTCGTCCAAAATGGCTTCCCAATGTGTTGCGTCAACCCATCTGGTGCCCGTATTGCTTGTAAGCATCATTCCTGGAGAATTAATTGCGCTTACCCTTCCTGTTGCAAGACCCTGAGAGACCCCGCTGGATAGTTGGCCTCCATCAGTACCAGATGATATTGCAAGACTCTCCGACAGCTCCGTCATGTGACTCTGACTTCCGGTATTTTGGTTCCTCAACGACAAGATAATATTTTCCAAATGACGAATCCTGTTAGAGATGTCGCCGCGGCCAGTGACAGGGTAAGCCTGCCCTGTCCTATCACGTACCACAGTGGGCGTATAGTGGCACAAATGCGATAGATTGCGCTTGGCACAGTTGTCACAAGGATGTCCCCGATCGCACTTGAGTCTTGAAATGCTATCGCATCAGTCGTGTGCCCGTGCCTAGGCAACAATCGATGATATTCAGGGACATACGTACTTTTTGACTCTGCAGTGCGTGCATGAGAATTGAGTCCTGTGTCTCTTTTTCTCTTCGTAAGGGGGTGGCTTTGCTGGCATTTGAACCTTCTGCTGACCGCCGCCTACGTTCGGTATTGTCCTTTGGTCCATTCTGGCAGAGAGCAAGGCTCGCTGCACATTGATAGTAATTGCAGTGCAGTGTGAAGCCAACACAGTAGAGGGAGGGCTTCCCTGATGAGGGAGAGATTGTCACATCACGTGTTGCTTCAAGCCTTGGCTAGCGGTATGATCCCGGATTTAGATGTCCGGGCGCCGGAGCTTGGAAGTCGGGAGTCCAAGCCTCTACAGGTGAGTTATTCTCCACAGCCGGAATGAGTTATCCCCTACTTCTGAATCAGCCTTGAACTGAACATGGAGCACTCAATTCTCCGCTGAGTAAAGACCTCCCTAGCTTAGGTACCTCTTTAGATTCGATTAGCGCCGGATCTACGACTAGCGCCGGACCATTGCCCCGGGTTCATACTGGCCTAGCACCGGATCAAATTCAACTTACCCCGGGAACACAAGTCGAAAAGCACCCCATTGCTGGTATTCCGGTAACTGTGCCATGGAGCTGAGTCGTAGAGTTGTCGTTATCAAGCTTCTCCTGAAGTACTATATAAATCATTCGTCGCTTCATCTAAAAACAGATTCATATCTCTCTAATCCTACATTTAGACTATTGCAGCACACATCTTTCTCACAATGCATGCCAAAGAACCAGCTTTCTCTGAAAATGACATCCCTAACTTACAGGGCTATGTTATAATCGTCACCGGCGGTAAACTGTGCCATGTACCATTCACATTAGTTTCCAATTACAATACTGACGGTAACTCGGCTTAGGCAACTCTGGAATTGGGTACGAAACCACTCTCCAACTAGCGCTACGTGGTGCACGTGTCTACATTGCCAATCGCTCTCGCGAGCGCGCTGATCAAGCCATTGCGCAAATGAAGCAATCAACAAACTCTTCAAAGCTTGATGTACATCATCTCGCGTTGGATTTGCTCGACTTAAAGTCAGTGCAATCAGCGGCACAGGAATTTATGAAGCTGGAAAATCGTTTGGACGTTCTCCTTAATAATGCCGGAGTAAGCAGAAAGCATGGCTCTTGCGGACAACGTCCTTCTGACTTTTTAGATCATGGCAGCACCATACAAACTCACCGTTGATGGATTTGAAACACAGTGGCAAACAAATTACCTATCACCTCACGCCTTTACCATCAGCCTTCTTCCACTTCTTCTTTCCACCGCAGCAAGCTGTGGCAACAAGAATCGAGTTCGTGTTATCAACGTAAGCAGCGATTTAGCATTTTTTGGACCTGACAGTATCCAATGGGACGATGTCAATATGACTAGAACAAAAGGAATGTTCGAACTCTTGTGAGTAAATTTAACGTACAATTTTTTATTATACAATGTTACGTTTTATTTCCATGGATTATTTACATGTTTGTATAGGAAACGTTATGGTCACTCCAAGCAAGCCAGTATTCGCGATGCAAGTTTTTTCAACAGCTGCTACAGCGCACAAGGTAAGTAAACTACATGGACTTGCGTGCCTGTCCTTGCACTAATTAGCTGGTCCTCTGTGGAATAGGCGTGACTGCGTATTCGCTCCACCCAGGCGTTGTGCGCTCAAATCTACAGCATCATGACCCCTCCATGTTCGGGGCTATAATGCGAGTTGCCATGAAATTAGGACCTAGTGACACTCCTTTACAAGGAGCCCTCACTTCTCTGTATTGTGCTACAAGCGCAGAGGCAGCAACTTTAGGAGCTGGTAAATTCTTTGGTCCTGTGGCAAAACAAAACCCGAGAGCAGATGCGTGGCTAAGGGACAGCGAAGGGAACAAACGTTTGTGGGAGCTTGGGGAATTGGCAATGAGGTCTTGTGGTCTTGCCGTATGAACATGCAAGGGGCCTTCTTAATCGGCTACACTAGCCCTTGTCACAAAGCCTTATATGAAGGAGCAGACTGTGATTTTGTATTCGATGAATATCATAAGTCTAGGTTAGGGAAATGGATTCAGCGACATTTCTGCTATTAAAACAAGCCAATCATATTTCTGACGCCCTGTTTTCATACGGGCCCATGGCAACGCTATTGCTCCAACGTTGTTGGGGAGCATGGAAAGTTTTCCTAGCCCCCCTGTTAGCCAGCCACGGTGGTATATCCTGTCTTGGTAGATTTCGTCCTATAGGTATGTAACCATTTTTATAGTGAGGATCGTATAAGGCGGGGCCTTAGAGGCCCTATTTATCTAATTCAACTAGCTAGATGACTATTAATTTATTTGCGCTGAAGGCATTCATCTTTTCCACTTCTCTCGAAATTATTACCTACCATAGAGGGACTTTCTTTCTCACATATGCTTCGGAGAGGTTCAATCTAACGTATGGCGAGATTGCCTCGTTCACTAGTGCCCAGTCATTGGGTGCGCTGCTTACAATCTGAGCCGTTCTTTCTCTGTGCTCGCGTCTTCTTCAGACCCATTTCAGATCTTCCCAAATGGTAGGTCTGGTTCTTGTAAGAGCAAATCCGAGCATACTGATAGTGGCACACTGTTCTCTTCGGTAAGCGTGGAGCATACTCCTTTCCGTTATAGGTATGCTGAAAATACAATTTCCTTTGCACCAACAAGGTTAGAGACTTACTAACAGAATCGAACTCTTCTTCTGTGGTTTAGGTGAAGAGGTAGAACAATCGCTGCAAGGTGTCATGTCGTCTTTTGTCGACCCTCACAGTTCGCCATGTTATTCGCCAGTGCAGCGTTCCTTGAGTCAGTCGGGAAGATAATTAGCAGCCTTTTCATGGCATTCCTGCTTCGCATCGGGCGAGATCATGATGGTCGAGTGACAGGTCTGCCATTTTTCATGGCGGGGATAAGTTTAGGCCCCCTCATAGTAGTCTTATACAAGATAAAGTCTTACCCACAGCATCAGGACCAGGCGAGAGTGAAGGAGGTTAAGTGATGCATTGCTATACAGCTTACTGAGGATGCTACGATAATAATTCACATCTAAGCGAAGAGACAGGAATGCAAAAAAAAAGAAAAAAGATATAATCATCTTACCAAACGTGAGACTGCATTGAACTAGACTTTAGTGTCGCTAACAACACGTATAGCTGTTCCTCTCTTCTAGACTTACCAAGGAAGCGTCTCACCGTTCCAATTGATAAAAGTACCCATTTTTGCCATGCCAAGACTTTCGACTACTTCAACAATCCCAGCAAAGCATTCCTCCATGTTATTCTTTAACCAGTAGCTAATTAGTCTCGTTGCAACATAGCCTGGATTTATAGCTACTATAGCAATAGTGTCTCCATGCCCTTCAAATTCCCTATCCGTAGTAACAGTCATCATATTAAGGGCTACTTTTGACAATCGGTGCCCGAAATCCTCGCCATTATTTTCTGAAAGGCGAAATGAGTTAGAACGAGTTAACTTTGTTTTCTCCCATGCTGTTGTTGAACGTGGAGAGCGCCAAACTTACCTGACATAGAGCCCTTGTTAGATGAGATATTGACAATAGATCCTTTGGCCATCTTTAAATTTGGGTAAAAGAATTTCGAGGTCAGGAAGGCTCCCTGCGCTCCAGTCTGCTTGATCTTGCCTTTCGTAGATAAAATAAGATTTAATTACCTCCACAATGTTCACGGCAAACTTTCCTGATAGTATCTCAGAGGTGTGTTCATGCCACATTTGAGGCCCAGGCCCAAGTCCTAGCATGAAACAAGCCTTGTCAGTGCATCTAAAGCCTTAGGCATACATAGATGACAAATACCCGCAACACTGATGAGCACGTCCAAGGGTTGATTGCCAAACTTTTCAGCAGCACTCGCCACCGTGCTCTGGTTGGCAAGGCCGATTTCTAGAAGGCTCGAAGCAACTGCCTCTATCTGTTCAAAAAGTCAGACTTTCCGTGCACAGCGACAATGATCATACGGCGCGAGCTGACTAAGGATTCGGCCGAAAGCCATCGAGAAGAAATGTTGCTGATGTCCACGAGCCATGCGACTTAGTGACATGTTCCATGGCTACCGTGTACTAGTCGAAGACGGTGCAGATTGATAGGCGTTAAGCAAAGGCATGGCGCAAATACTATCTGATTCCAAACCTCAGGCTACATTCATCGCCGTTTGGAAACTTGATATCGATGATCCGAGTATGTCTTAGCATAGCACCGCTTCTTTAAGCAGGTTTCAAGCATGAGTGACTTTAGACTACATTCGACACTGGCAGGCTTATTACGGCAATGAGTGGGCGAAATAAGCCCGCCCTCTGTAGCTATTGTATTATAAACATGGTGCCACTAAGCTCAGGTTTTTAATTTTTGCAAAGTTATCCAGTCTCTTAACTCTCTAGTGATAAGACATTGGGAGATAGGCCCCACACAAGTGTTATTGCGTCAGTGGTAGCCCATCGCGCTTCAGAGAATGCTTAAAATCTTGTCAGTCTTGCAAAACATTACCTCTTCTATCTCTTTTTACGCAGCCAAGTCTTTCTTACTAGCAATTTCTTATCTAGTTCAAGGCAACAGTACTGGCTTCGACTTGCTTCGGTCAACTGACATTTATTTACACAACCACTCAAGGCTATATCGCTCATTATCACGACGTACCCAGCGGCAGGACGTATCCCTCATGTCCAACATACCCATCAAGTCCAAGAGCAACGGAAGTACCCGGCTAGCCTACATCCTTGGTGTGCCCCTAGCAGATAACTGCGAACGGCAATGGCCACACATGAACGAGGTGGTAAAGAGTCGTGAACTTATAGCAGCGGTTGAGAGTAACTTTTCCGAGCTTACACTAGAGGTTGGCCGACGTCTCTATTTGAACGATGATATTGTTGTTGTCGAATGGTCTTGCAACTATGGTGATGGTGGCATGTTCCGTAACGTCACTATTGGAGAGCTTTGTAATGGGGAAGCTTTTCGGGTCACTGACTACTGAGGAGAGCCAACAACTACTCCAGCCTGGCGCAAGGAACGAACAGCTGGACTCGACATGCCCCCCGAAGGTATTTGGAAGGATGCCGACCATGTGCAGCGCCACTAAGGTGCTTAATAATATTGTCGACTTGGATATTTTACCGTTTAATATAAGACGTCTTGTTAATGTGAGTGCCGACTCTCAAGCAAAAGTATATGATACATGCCAACACCAACAAATTCCGGGCACATGAGACATAAGCGAATCTTTGCAAGCAATAAGCATACATGTAATTTTCTAAATGAAAGAAACTAGACAAGAGTTCGGTTCTAGAGCTCCCATGATCCTAATTCAGGATTATATGAATGGAAAATTCACGGCCTCGTACCGCTTAAGACTGCTTGGAGTCAACTATCTCGAAGACGGGAAGACGAAAGGGCGTTAGCTCGCTATTCCACAACCTAGCGGTGGCAGCCCAGGCTAGTCCCATGTGATCAGTACGCTAACAGAGCCACTAGAAGTGTTGACTTACCCGAAAGAAAGGCGACAATAAAGCCCAGCGAATTCCCTGCAATAAGCAGGCTCGGGTTATCTAACATATATCCGCAAGCCAAGAGGAGATACTCGATATCTAGAACGACGAGATTCATAACAAGGACCCAGGTCGAACGAATCGCGGCGACAGCATAGATAAACGTGATGATCATCCATGAGAAGAGATACATAGCCAAGGCTTGGTTGAATTCGTCTGTCAGCTTGTTCGTGGACGGGTCGGTATACGCCTGCAAAATGCCAGATCCAGGCAGCCAAATCATGGCAAATGATAAATTGAAGGCCGCATAGGATGGAAAGACCGTAGCTCCGAACTAAGCAAGATCAGCCATCACGTCAAACAGTGCGATAACTGGACCCAACCATGTTTCCCGCAACAAACTCCATGATGCCTGCTAGGAATTGGCAGATGCCGCCATAGAAGATGAGCATTCCAACTACGAGGTTGGGTTTGCCAATTCCTCGGGCACGCACTCCATAGAGGGAAAAAATAAAGATACCTGCGTTTCGTAAGCCTATTGCTTGGGCTCAAGGGCAGTGAATACAGACAGGCGGCGAACGAAAGCAAACCCAAGGGTGATGGATCTGCGCGAGCTTTGTGCATGACAGGGAAAGCAGGCTGGGCTGTTTCTTTGACTACCTGGCCGGTACGAGAGACTTCGATGCGATCTTCTGATCCCTTCTCGAGATCAGTCTTAATCTTATTACCTGATAAGCTCATTTTGTGAAGTGGGGAGAGAATTGCAGTTGTATGAAATAGTTCGAGAAGAACTGTAGCAACACAATAAGACTCAGAGCAGAGCAGCAGGCTCTCCTACATATATATGTCACGTTTCAGGCACACCACAAGGACACTAGACCCCAGGATCCACCCCCGCAATGTTATCTGGGGAAATTGACAAGCATTGTTCGTCCGGCATCTTGCCGGTCGCCTTAAAGTGGCTTGTCTGCTCATTTTAGATGCCATCATCTCGTTACCGGATGAGAAGCCCTTTAGGGACCGTGATACGCCTGGAAGTCAGAGTAACGCCAAACAGTCGGATATGTTCCTCCCGTAGCTCCTTCGCGCTCGTTGGGGCACATGAGCGGGCGGAGGAACAAAATGTGAGGCATGCCGTCGCCAAATCGTTGCCATTTCGCCGCCGGTCTATACATGTAGGCAGTGCAATATAGTCGAGGCGGGGTTTATGCGCTTCAGAGGATACTGCGTGAAACTTGCAACATATTAGTGCTTGGTGATGATATTCCATATCTAGTGCCACTGTGAGGCGGTTCACAACGTCAGCATACAAGGAGATATATAAACGGCCACAAAGCTATTTTAGTCGTTTTTAAAGATGCTGTATATATTTAATTTAATCTTCAGATT
This sequence comes from Trichoderma erinaceum, assembly GCA_026401215.1. Lineage (NCBI taxonomy): Eukaryota > Fungi > Ascomycota > Sordariomycetes > Hypocreales > Hypocreaceae > Trichoderma > Trichoderma erinaceum. Next base: position 155,363 of record JALIRY010000064.1, read on the forward strand.
ATGGATAGTCACGATAGGGAAAATGGCCCTTGGAGGATAGAAAGATAGAGATACACCATGTTTAGAATAGCTACATGCTTTAACTGCTTTTCGGAAGGTTGCTATATAGAGTTCTTACATTGAGAACTCCTTCTCTAATGTAAGTCTTCCCATCTTTGCCTTCTATAACATTCTTATGAATGTGACCATTAATCACAATAGTATGCAGTCGAGACGTATCTTGGAGTAACTCGATATCGTCCAGGGGGTTTCCATCAACGAGGATGACGTCAGCGTAATAGCCTGGCTGGACTTTGCCAAGACTATCAGGATACCCCATCATGTCACCACCAAGAGCAGTGGCAGCGAGCAAGGTTTCTTTGGGGCTGTAGCCAAACAAGTTCACAAAATGGGCAAGGTCCTTAGCATAGGTGCCGTGAGGAGCCCACGCGAATCCATAATCGCCCCCAGGAAGGACTCGGATCCCTCGCTTGTGCATCTCCTTTATCACCTTGCACGTAACTTCAACTTCCCTTGTTAGGCCCTTTTTGGTGGCCATTTCAGGAGTGAGACCGTAGGGTGTTGCGCCGCCGTTGCAACTAGCCCAGGGGAAGTTGATGGCAGGGGCGACAAAGATACGATCCTTGAGCTTCTCGAGCATGTCGATAGTCTCGTCGTCCGTGAAAGACGCATGGTATATCACGTCGACTCCACTCAGAGCACAGAGCCGTACAGATGCTGCCGAGCGTGCGTGAGCACACACACGCTTACCGCGATTATGAGCTTCTTCTACGGCGGCCTTGGTCTCCTTTAAGGTATAGTACGTCTCCTCAGAGCCCATGGTTTCGTGGATGTAATCCCCCGTCATGCTGAGCTTGATGTTATCAACACCAAGAGAGATAATATCGCGCACGACCTTACGCATGGCATCTTCGCCATCTGCGAAGCGCGTGATACTGGGTATGATGGCTCCGCCAGTCGTGGAGATCTCTTGGCAATTGGCGAGCGTGCGTGGCCCAGGAATCATGCCTGACTTGATGGCCTGCTTGATAACCAAATCAAGGCGTGGCTGGGCACTGGCAGCTCCGAAACACATTGTGTATCCACAGTCAAGATAAGTCTTCGCCGAATTTGCTGTGTGTAGAACATGTTCCTCGATGGGGAGGTTTGTGAGCCCATCAAGAGTTGGCGAGTTATTCCAGCTCAAATGCGTATGCGAGTCGATCAAGCCGCTCATGAGTGTCTTCTTTCCATAACCCTCGATTACAAGGGTATCCTCATCGGGCGTAAAGTCGAATGTGCCAACCTTTTGGATACGTTCTTCCTCGATCAAGACATTGCCAAGGTACGGGTCTGCTCCCGTGGAGTCGAAGATGTTGACATCACGGAAGAAGATTTTTTTCTTGTCGCCGTTTTGACGGTTATTGATAGTAATATCTGCCGGAATAGGTTTGTAAAAAGGCAGACCGTTGACCTCACTGATGGTATTGAGGCCAACGGCAGCGCCGTGAGCATTCATCCCGTGCATTGTCCCGTTGGTTGTCATTTTCACTGCTGTGATGATCTGGATAGCAAATAATATTGAAGAATAGAGGGAGAGATGGATAATGGGGTATGGACTAGCTTGATCCCTTTCTTCCCCGAAGCAAGAAGCGCTTCTTATACGACGTCGAGGGGTTGTTGCTCCCCACTAAATTCTCGTCTACCCCACGGGGATTGAGCTCAGCCCCAGATTACCGATGCAGTCTATTAGTGCGTGGCACTAAAGTCCCGATGAGTTTAAGTTTGGTGAAAGGCCAGGTCTCGGGACCGTCGCCGGAGAGATGCCGTTGATTGATATTATGGCTCCACATTATCGTCGTTCAACCTCGCAAAGATGCCGGGAATTTGGGAAGCATGACCTAGCACATTACATAAATTGTCTTACAAGTAGGTATTCTCTCGAGACATAAATTCCGTGTTCTTTGAAAGCGACATTAGTATTCAGAGTGTCCAGCACGGTCTTCTAGAATTTCAGAGCGATCGACTATACTCTGTTCAACATGGTTGCAGCAACCCACACTTTCGGATTCATTGGGCTGGGGAATATGGGCTCCCAGATGGCTCATAACTTATCGATTTACGCAAAGAGCAAATCCCTCCCTCCCGTACATATTTGGAACCGGTCACGCGGCAAGAGCGAGCAGTTCGCTGAGCAGAACGTTGCCAAAGTTGCGGACTCCATCGAGTCCCTGGTGCAAGCCTGTGATGTAATTCACATGTGCTTAGCGAACGATGAGGTCGCGCTCTCCGTTGTTCGACAAATTTTAGCTGTAGGAAAGCAAGAGTTGATTCTTGTAGATCACTCGACCTTGTTCCCTACAACCTCAAAACTGCTTCAAGAAGAGGCCGGCAACCATCAAGTGACTTTCTGCTCTTGCCCAGTGTTTGGTCCTCCTGCCGCAGCAAAAGCTGCTGGATTGCTTATTGCACTTTCTGGTGCGGAGCATGCTTTAGAGGTGTTGAAGGAATATATCGTCCCAACTCTGGGCAAAGCCGTAATCGACTGTGGCAACGACACAGCTAGAGGCGCTCTTCTCAAGATTTTAGGGAACAACTGCATTCTTGGCACCATTGAGCTGTTATCAGAAAGCTTTACTCTTGCTGAGAAAACTGGCTTCGATGTGGCCCTGTTTTACGAGTTCATTCGTTAGTTACTTTTCCATGTTTCAGTGGCTCTCCTACTAACGCTTTTTATAGAGGCCTGGTTTCCTGCAGCTGCTTGGATCAATTACGGAAAGAAAGTCCGTGACGGGTCCTTCTCGGGGGGCACGGGCTTCACTCTTTCCGGGGGGATGAAAGACGCAGCATATATACGGCGACTGGGTGCAGAGACATCGACACCAACTCCAATTATTGATCAAGCTTGGAACCACATGACTGCTGCTAAAGCTATTGGTGGTGAATCTCTTGACTGGAGCGCATGTGCGGCGGGCATGCGCCTCACAGCCGGCTTGCCTCCTTTTAAAGGCGAGAACTTTACTCTTCAGAAGAATGAAGGCAATGGTAACCAGTCAAATGGGGGTAACCAAAAACAAAATTAAAGGGCTAGATAGATCAAGCAGATGAGATACCGTTCCCTGAGACTTTCAAGGCAACAGCAGTTAGACCATATTTAACAATCATACGACTTTGAACAATACATTTTGTTCTTCCAGCTTGCACCGTCCGCCTCCGCCTACATCAATTTGCCAACTACGTTGAACTCAATTGTTCTGCAGATACTATACATCTAACGTAGTAGGAATGATGACACCTAAAATGTTCATAGAGCTTAGTGACGTAGTATATTCCGAGACAATGAATACTTTAGCCTGAGGTTTGCATTATTCAACGTAGCCCGCGTAAGCAGTTTATTTCGCCAACGTGTGCACCGTTCGTCGACCTTAATATATTGTTTGGCAACTAAAATAAATGAATAGTAAGATGCCACTTAAACTAGTAAAAAACAGCGTGATACCTAGGTAGGCAAATTCTATCGGCTACTGTACTTTGTGATTATATCGACGCACTTGGAAGGCGCCTCCAGCATGTGCCAGTGGCCTACCTCTGACAAGATGACCTGCTCTGCAAGGTCACCAAGGTTGGATACAATCGTCTTGCCAACAGAAACCGACGAAACCTTGTCCTCGTCACCACTAACCACTGCCGTGGGTGTCTTTACACGTTTCCAGTCAGGAGTATAGCTGTTCTTCAGAGACTCAACTACCATTGCATAACCCTCAGGGCTTTGACGAGTTAACATTTCTCTCGCTAAAGCCACTTCCGCATTCCTCTTCTTAAGAGATTCCGAGGCGAATGCGTTAGAAATAACCGTATCAGCAACTGCTGCCATGCCACCTTGACGAACTTTTTCAATACGTGCAGCCATTGCTTTCTGGCCCTCCTCAGGTGGTGGAAGAACAGGGCCAAGAAGTACCAAAGCTTTGACCATTTTTGGATGCTTTGCTGCAAGTAGAAGGGCTACGAGACCTCCGAAAGAATGGCCCACTACGACAACTGATTGAAGGCAGAGATGTTTGATGACCGCTAGACAATCAATGAGCCGCTCTGTGCAGTGTAGCAAGAATTTTGGTGATCTCACTTACCTTCGCAGTCATCCACGTATGTATCAATGTTCGTCGTCTGCGGAGTAGAACTTCGGCCATGGCCTGACCAGTCGAATCGCACCAAATCAAAATTGGTCAGATGAGGAACAAGCAGTTGATATGCATTCGTTGTGCCACCAAATCCATGAATAAACAAAATTGACTGCCCTTCGGGGTTTCCCTCTCTCTCGAAGAACAAATTGCCTCTGGGGCCATCGAAGAGCCCGTAGGAACGCAGCTGAGATGCCATGTTTCTTCTTCGTCTTTGTTTTCTTCAGTTTCCTGTGCAACGTATTACAGTATGCTGGATACCAAACGAAATGAAAAGCTTTGTACCCGGTCTGGTCTAAGTTTACAGGCTGCTTATTATAGTACTGCAGACCACGGCCCCCCTTGGCATTTAGACCAGCTGCGGACAAGGCGGCGGTAAGATGCCGGAAGATCTACGCTTCGGCTTTGGCTGCACTTTATCATCGCTTCTTTTTAGTCAAGGTGGTAATAGAGCATTTAATAGCGCTCAAATGATTGCTTCCAGAGAGTATCTAGCGCTCTTGATGTGGCAGCGTTCTCATCTTTAACAGAGCTGCGCAACAGCAAAGACGCCCCTGTCCAGATCTATCATATTTGGATATTGAGTCTATGTTCATCTCAAAGTCGCGTCACAATCTTTCGCATATAGAATCACGGTATTCAGTTTTACAAGAAGCAAATGTAACTAACTATTTCGGTTTGTATGGGATGTGCAGGGCATCTTATAGTTATTGCTTTAGCGACTCTGCAATAACTGCTTAATGCTGAAGTCATCCAGTCAGAAAATGAACGAAGCCACATAGCAAAGACCATGGCCTATATCGATTTGTTGAATTACAAATACATTGCCACATCTTAGTGAATATCTATTGAAAAGGGCATAGAAACATACGTTTACTCCCTAGTAAACAATATCCTTGGTCAACCCTCATGGTGCTGACTTAATCAAAATTATCGAATAGTGCAGCTATGTACTCGCTGTACCCGCAAATGCTCTTCGTTGCAATTTCCTCTGCATTGCAACCCTCAATCAGGAGGCGTGGAGCTCTAGGGAAATCTCGTACATGGGTCGTAACATCGCCTACATCTAGAACGGCCTTCTGTGCCTGCGCCATCAGAATGAAGCTACCGTCCAACTTCAATGCTTCCGAAGTGGTCTCGAAAACCTGAAATATGGCAGAGAAGATAAAACTTGACGGATTTGGAAGGTTGGAAAACTGCTTCAGTAAGGCCAACTGTGGCGATGGCGATGCAAACCTCACCGAGGCACCAGTCAATGCCGCCCACATTTCCAAGCCGATGGGTCCTTCTTTCGACGAAGTGCAGCCCATCAATGTTAGTCCACACAAAAGATCCTGGCTTGCTAGCTGGCTGAATACCGTGAATGCGCCGACAAACAGGTGCGGAGACTTGTGCTCGTCCAGTGGGAATGCGAGTGCGATCCCCCCTAGACCGCAGTCTCTTCCTTGTTTGTTAATGTACACATTGCCCACATTATCTTGCTGCAGTTAGTTAGTTAAAAGCGCTTTTCCAATCGAACATCAAGAACATACACAAAACTCAAGTCGCTCGGCTGCTGCATGTTGACGAAGGGCCCTCCGCATTGCTATGTTCAGTGTATCTTCATCTCCCTGTTTGTTGTACGCACGCTGAAGAGTATCGAGAGCCTGCACGAAAGACGACATTTTGGTGCTAGGACTTGTGTGATATGTAGCTGGGTAGGTGAAACGAAAATATATGAGACGGTAATATACGAGCAAATGATCGTGGGACCCATTCGCCACCCCAATAATTGTACTGGCGACTGAATTGGCCGACTGCGAAGTTGGCACGGAAAGATGCCGGCGCGCTAGATCAGCTGCGAGATGCTAGTGTCGACCCCTTCGCAGATCGCAAGTTTAGAAACTGATTCATGGATGGCAACCAAATGTTGGCCCACAAATTCTAGATTTATGGAATGACCGGCGCAATTTGACCAGAATGGAGAGAAACGCAAGCATGCCTCTCTTGAGTCCGATATATTGCGTGGCTCAGGAACCTCGTCGGGAGGATGAACGAAGAGAGATGCATTGACCGCTGACTTTGTTTGCACCACAATACCCTAAAGCTGAAAATGTCGCGACCAACACAGTATGAATCCAAGTTGCTTACAGCCATCGAATCTTCTCTACCGTGCTCGAAAGTAGCAGAGTCTGACCTATTGCTAAACACTGGTCACCCGAACTATCTCAAAACTCTCATTGTGTTGGACGATGATCCGACTGGAACTCAGACGGTTCACGGCATCTCCGTATTGACTACTCATTCCGAATCCATACTACGAACACAGCTGAGGAGGAGAGAACCTGGATTCTTCATATTGACAAACACTCGTGCACTCCATCATGATCAGGTTAGCAACTTCTCACAATCATAAAGACCCAAGTCTCTTCCAGCCTCTGCATCCACTTCTATTAACGATTGGTAGGCCAGAGCTCTTCTTCAAGTGATTTTGGTCAATCTACGCGACGCCGCATCTAAAGAAGGGGTAGAGATTGAAGTCGTGACAAGATCTGACTCATGCTTGCGTGGGCACTTCCCTCTGGAGCCGGATCTCGTGAATCGCATAATCGATCCTGTGGATGCATGTATACTGGCTCCGGCTTTTTTCGAGGGCGGCCGCATCACGGTCGACGACGTGCACTACGTGCGTGAAGGAGCCATGCTTGTGCCGGTTGCCGGTACACCATTCGCGAAGGACAAGGCTTTTGGCTTCCAGTCAAGCAATCTTCGAGAATGGGTGGTCGAAAAATTTGACAAAGAAGGAAAGCACGCTCCGGCAGTCACAAGCATAAGCATTGAAGAATTGCGACACCCGGATGCGGTATCTCGAGTCGCTTCCAAACTGGAACATCTCTCAAACTCGGCGGCTTTGACAACGGCTGGCCTTCCATTGATCATCATTCTCAACGCATTCGAGTACGACGATATGGCGATCTTCATCGCAGCTAGAGCAAGAACAAAAGCGAGATTTGTCTACCGAAGCGGTGCAAGTCTTGTTTCGGCGTATCTGGGAATTGGGAAGTCGCCCCCGTTGTCGCCGAAACGCCTATTCGAAGCGTCCAGTACCTGTAGTAGAGGTGGCTTAATCATTGTTGGGTCTTACGTCCCAAAAACCACAGCACAACTAGAGCACCTGCTACAGAAGAATATGGAAACTTCTAAACACATAGAGCTCGACGTTGCTGAGATCTTAGCGGCTCCTTCAGACGAAAGAACGGGCATTGTGCAAAATTGGTCACGTCTGGTGAGTGACGCAATTGCTGGAGGAGTCGATGTTGTCGTGAGCACAAGCCGAAAGCTGGTTAGTAGCGATGAGCCATCGGAAAGTTTGAGCATGGGCAGGATAATTAGCGACACACTTTGCGACATTACAAGATTCGTGGAGACTAAACCACGATATGTCATCGCTAAGGTAACCAACTTCAAGTTTGTAACACCTACTTCTGGGAATTTGGCTGAACATCAACAGGGAGGCATTACTAGCAGTGATATTGCCACCAAGGCTCTTGGTATTAAGAAAGCTACGGTACTGGGCCAAATTGCTCCGGGAATACCAGTATGGGAACCAACGGAGGATTGCTCTCCAAAATGGCCAGGACTCCCATATGTAGTCTTTCCCGGGAATACCGGAGAGGATGCCACTCTAGGCGATCTAGTGTGGGCGTTCCGTCACGAATGCAGTTGAAGAGATTTCAATAGGGTAAAAAGGACCACTTTATGACAAATTGTTGGAAACAACTAGATATTTGAAAATAAAAGAAAGTCATTCAAAATTAGATCATAGACGTTCCGCTTAAAACTCAAAGTCGTAGGCCAGTGTCTGAGTGCACAATGCTTCGCGAAACTCGTGAACCCTTTTCAGATTTAGCTTGTGAGTAGACTTAAAGTGGGAGCTTTTTGAAACATACCGTTGATGCGCCGGATGCTTGCTGTAGGTCACAACATCTTCCGGCTTTTCTAGAACCGCGATGAGGCCCATATCATAGCCCTGGGCTCGATGAGCAGTTACTGATAATGGAGGATTGGCATCCCATTTTAACAAGCCTTTATTAGTATTAGAATTTTTTCCCAAAAGTATAGAGCCGGAGGAGATCAATTACCAGGTATTTTTCCCACCATATCGGCACCTAGTTCAGACCACTCTGTGAGCTGAGCCTTGCTGATATTAGGCTTAAGCTTAAACAGGACTAACAGGCTCTGTCAATTGATGTTTTCATCATTGTAATCCGTGGATGCTCACCAACGTGATATACCGGCATTGTTTACTTGCAAACTCTGGATGTGTGATACTTGTGTCAAGAGAGCCTGCAATAACTGAAGCAAGGTGGAACTTAGGATAGTTGTAACCCTCAATATCAACTACGGTATAGCGAAACATAGTTTACTACTTCTATAAGGGTTATGAATATGTCTGAAAGAGAGTCATCAATTAGCCTTGGGCATGTCATTCGTCTAGTTTCGGCCTAGTCCTTCCCCGACATTTAGACAACGACTTCTAAATACGGTAGCGTCTCCACCTGTCTGGCGTCTTTCCGCCAAGGCCGGCATCTCTCCGACTGTCGGACATACGAGGGTAGCTCGGTAAGACGACTGTGGTTAGTATGGCAGCTATGGCAACTCTCAACTGAGGCATCCAACTACTCGAAAGCTATCTCTCCGCGGTAAGAAAGTAGTCCGTAAGTTCATGTTTGAAGTTTGAGGTGGTATCACGATATCACCAACCTTGATCATCTTTTGGTCCGATGACAGAGACCCGCAAAGATTCGTCACTCGCACAGTCGCCTGTGGCGCGGCAACAGTCCAGCCCGCAGCGAAGCCAGGGGAGAAGATACGGCTTCGCCTGCGCCAACTGCAGGAGACGTAAAGCCAAGTGTGATGGATCCTTTCCTGAATGCACAAAATGTGTTACTGCTCATGAAACTTGCAGCTATGACAAGTAAGTATTTCTAGCACAAAGTGGTCACAATGCTGATAGGCGACGCAATAGGAGACCATCGGTTGCATTTGCTGTCGCGCTTCAGCGGCAGTTAAAAGCTTACGAAGATCGATTTCAGCAACTGCGCACCGCCAATGAAAGTGATATATCCTCACTGCTGTCAAATCCAGTAGTTGTTGAGAAGCCAAAAGGGGGGCGTGCACGAGCACCTAGTCCGGCCAACCCTGGCTCTTCTCGGTATCTTGCTGAACTCGAAGCTAATGATTTCCATGAAGAAACTTCCATCGGCATAGATGGCCAAGTTTACTTCTATGGCCGCACCAGTCTATATCATATTGATCCACAAAAGACCCCCTGTGAAGAAGCACAAGATGATGGCAGCTTTGCCCATGGGTCAAATACTAGACTAGAAGAGCAGAACGAAATGGCTGCTTTTCTAGCCGAGATTTCTCCTGTAATGTTACATGAGCTACTGGCCACCTATTGGTGCTGGCCTCACCATTTGCATTGTGTTCTAATCAAAAAGGTGTTTCTTCGTAAGTTGAACACTCGCTTGAACTTCAGTTTGTGCCCGCTGACTCAAGTTTCCAGGAGATTTGCAGACGCTTGGCCCGTACGTTTCACCTTTTCTTCTAAGCGCTGTACTCTCGCAAGCTGCTCGGTATTCGCCACAGCCGGACGCCAAAGAGGTTGGTGAGCGCTTTGCAAAGCGTGCCCTCGGGCTCCTCGTTAAGGATATTGATCGAGGAAGTTCCATCGCTACGCTCCAGGGCCTGCTAATCTTCTCAGCGCGAGAATGCGCGTGCGGGAGGACGTCACAAGGCTGGCTATACAGTGGTATGGCCTTTCGTATGGCCAGAGACTTAGGCCTGCATATGGATCCCAAGAAGCTGGGCCCGCTGTCATCGCAGTTCTCAAACGAAGATCTCGCGCTGCGGCAACAGATGTTCTGGAGTTGCTACTCATGGGATAAGACTATGAGTTTGTGTCTAGGGCGAGCCCCGACTATGTTAGAAGCCATCGAGCTACCCACTGCCGACACTCTCCTAGACGGACGAGATGCCGACGATGAAATATGGCAGCCCGTTTTGGTCCAAGGATCTTTATCTGAGAGTATTGTTCGACATCGTGCTCTTAGCAGTACGAGATTTGCTGCTTACTGTGAACTTTGCACGATAATTCAGGATGTACTCGACACGCTTTACTCGCGCCCACATAGGGCGCAGCGAGACGATATGCTTATTTATCTGACAAAGACTCTCGATAAACTCGAAAACTGGTCTTCCCGACTGCCTCGTGAGTTATTAGTGCTGGAGGATATAAGAGCTGTACTCTGCCCACCCTTACACATTTTATTACTAAATCTTCTCTTCCACACCACTGTGATTCTGCTTTGCCGTCCTTATCGGGCTCTGTCCGCTGCAGCGAAGACACGATGTACTGAAGCAGCGCGAGCAACCGATATGCTCTTTACGATGCATGTCCGACGTTTTGGATTTCGCTGCATCACTTGGCTTCAGACTTATACAATGTTTGTGGCCTGCACTATCAACGTCTGCGACTTGAAAGAAAGTCAAGAGGCTAAGAGGCCCAATGCTAGTGACACAACATTGGCGCATGAATCAGGGGCACGCCTAGATTTCGGCATGGAAATCCTTCGCCAAGCAGAGAGCACACCTTCCGCCAGCCGATGCGCCTTGATTATAAGTCAGTTACTACAGGGCAAGATATCAAAAACTGGAGCGCCGCAGGCGACAGAACAGGGCCAAGCTCTCAGCAATTCGATGGGGCCTCTAGAGACGGCCACCGAGAACAAAGCACTGCCTGTTTCAGCCGCTATGGAAGAAAATGGTGAAGGGATTTCGTTGTCATCTCTTCCTGGGCAGCCCATTGTTCAGCATGAATCACACGGTCCCAGCCGACATATTGATTTCAATCATGCACCAGCCCTGCTCTGCCCCGAAAGCTCGGAGCAAGATACGGCAGCCCTGGCTTTCCAGGGTGAAACTTCGCTCGGCAATGGACCGTTCCTCGGTCGTGTCAATATTGCTTTGGGCTCTACGTTATGCGGCAACGGAGTAGAGACGCCGTTTCGATGGCTTCCCGAGAACGTATGGGATGACGGGAGCTGGATGCTGATGGATATGGAATTCAATTCAAATTTGACACATTATCATCCTCAGCAACTAAATAACGCGGAGAAAGGCTCAAATTAATACAGAGGACTTCGATGAATAAGTTGATGTGTTTTCCTTTAATATATTACAGTGCTGGACTTCAGATATCAAGCTCTTGTGTTGATTTAGCGAAGCAGTACTATATAACAAGGATTTAAACAACTACTAGCCTTTTTAACCTATTAACCTTTTACCTGATTTGAGTTTAACATCAATCCATTAACTTAGTTCCACCGTGCTTTTACGAATGGATACTCGGCCAAGGCGCCTCAATCTATTTCAGTGAGCTTATAGCAGCGGAGAGGTTGCTATAACTAAAGCGCAGCAGCTCCTCAACTCTGTGTATAAAATCAATGATCCAATGAGCACAACGAATGCGCTTTCAACATGGGGGCCACTTACAATTAGGAAAGGTGTATAATACCAACAAAAAACAGATTACCGAGTCTCCACGTATCTGAATTAAGCAATTTAGTCTTACTGAATCATAGAGGCTAAATTAAGGGACATATTTCTTAAGATTAGAGCAAGAGGGGCGTTTAAAACCTAATTCAAAGCACTAGAAAGCTAGAAGGCAGTCTACAAGAAGACAGCAAAGGGATTGTTGTAAAAGTTATATCGAGCACCGAGTCCGCGCATTCAATGCAGGAGTCCATAGTGTCCGCCTCAGTTCACCTCCTTGTTGTTGTATTTAGGCCTTTGAAGTTGAGCCTATAAACTGCTTTGCACTGACTACAGGGTGTAAGCCGAGCTATTACTCAAAGTCCCATACCAACGGCTCCAGCGATAGCCATGGCGATAATGCCTGTCAAGCCTCCATTAGCGGCAGCCCCGAGAGCTGCGGCTCCGGTTACAGCCGGGGTATTGCTTGTGGGGGTGCTAGTATGGCCACCTGTGAAAGTGGTACCAAAATTAGTAGGCGATGTTATGACGGCTGTGGCCGAAGCCGATGGAGCCACAGTTGCTTGGGTCCTAGCATGTGTAGTTGAGGGCCCATTACCTCTGCTGGGTGCAGCGCCATCGATATGGCAAACGCTGATGATTTGATCGATGCCTTTAATTGGCGTAAGCAACTATTCAACTTTGATGGCTTGTTCCTCGAGATCAACCTACTCGAAGTATGACCGTTGTTGCTATGCATACAGGCGTAGCAATCAGCCGCGCTCTGGTGAGATCGCTCGCCACAAACACATTGATTCTCAACGTTATCATCCAACTGACTATTGGCACAGCTATTCGCAACATCCATAGTGGCTTGACATGTATCCCGGCATGTCGAAGGTATGTCACTGCTGGGAAGGCTAAGCTGAACCGCGAGGGCACTCAGAGGAGTGACGGCGAGGATGACCTTGGCATAATGCATGGTGACCGTTGTCGAAAGGCTCAATGAGTGTACTGGACGATGTATGTTCAAAGATATGATTCTTTTTGGATTGATTACCCTCTTTGAGAGTTTGTGAATACGGCGATAACCATAGCTTTATATAGACGAAGAGGGACCACCGTATCCTCAGGATCCTCAGGGAGCATTGTAGCAGGATGGCGCCTAATCTTGGCTGGAGATCAGCCTCGACTCGTTAACTCGGCTGTGTCTGTTTCGAGTGCTAGAGTTCATAAAGAGCAGCATTACTGATCTGAAGTCAAAGCCAAGCCTGAGACTTCGGAGAGGCCATTGTCAAGAGCTGCAGCTCTGTATAATGTCAGATTATGTCGGACTTCGGAAAGGAAGCACAGCGATTGGACAAGCCCAGTTGTGGCTCCGCTGCTAGCGCCGGCTTTCATGCTCAGAAGGCCGACTGCTCTCGGAAACCCTGCGAACGGATTGGACGGTGATGCCTGGTTCGAAGTCCCACTTAATACTGGTATAGAGGAGTAAATAGTCGTCAGCATACAGGTAGTAGCTAGCGTTTACAGGGGGAAAAGCAGAGGGATTTTTATATATACTATATTAATTTTACCTATTTCTATATTAAAAAGGGGAAATATAAAATAAGAAAATAGTTTATCTATTAGATATTATATTAATATACCAATATTAAGTATTATAGATATTTCTTTTTTAGTAGTTTAGGCCTTTTTTATAAAAATATGTAAATGGAGTGTTTACAGGGTAGGGATTATGCGGTACTTGAGACCCCTGTTAGTAGCACCCTGGTTGGTACTCGTGCACTGTTAAATCATTTGACCTGTACATAGTACAACTTTTGGAGTATAGATTACGGTATTGTTCTTTTTCCATTCTTAAGAGTACAGCAATATATGGAAAGGTTCTAAGTCAGGGCTTAATGCATTGGAAGAATCAAATCTCAGTATCTCGTCTAAAATGATGAAACAAGTTCATGCAAAAATAATGAGTTTACTACTTCACGTAGCAAGAAAGATGTAATATCATAGAGCATTTGTAGTGGTGTCTACGTACCACTTGTCATTCTAAGCTTTATGTTACTAGCACCCACTAGCCTGCTTTCGTGTTATTCTCCTTTGTTTGCTGACTGTACTGTACATCTAACCATGGCAAACTGCCAATGCACAGCCCACCCCTTACGGCAGGTTTATAAGGGCGTTGATGCTCAGCCCTATAACAAATAACAACTTACCAAAGTCACTAAGTTATTATGTGTGTATCAAGCTGTCGGATTTTAAGAGAGGATCCGCAGCCAACCAGTTTCATTGAAGAGCCTGAGCCGTTGCTTCAATCGTGCTGTGAAGCAAGTCGCTATCTACAAAAATGGTCTCAACCGCCAGCCAGGGGCAATTGGCACTGACCCCGATGAGGAAGAAGAAAGTCAAGACAGGCTGCAAAACATGCAGGTGAGTGAGTGATAATAGCCACAGAAGCTAGCCCGATTTTCTGTACTGACAGGCACGTCCTTTATAGGGAGCGACGCGTTAAATGCGACGAGGCAAAACCCGAGTGTTGCAGATGTTTATCTCGAAACCGCCCTTGCGGAGGTTATGGGATTTGGGGTGGCGGGACTTTGAATCAGAATGCTGTACAAAATCCTTCGTTCTCAAGTTCGAGTAACAGCAACACGCCTCAGTTTACAATATTAACAGGGAATCTCTTTCCGTTGAATAATTTGCCATTTGCGAATGAAGACGAGAGGTGGTATCTGGACAATTTTACTGCCCGCACATGCGGCAGGCTGGCTAGCGTTTTTGACTCTCCATTCTGGGAACATCTCGTGCGGCGAGCTGCCTTTACAGAACCGCTGGTGTGCTCAGCAACGGCAGCGTTGGGAGCAATGTATAAGAGTCGAGAGGACTCTACAGATCTGTTGATCCATCCGGACCGCACTAACCATCATCACCGTCTGTTCGCTTTCCGTGAATACAACAAGACGCTCAGTCTCCTATGATCACGTCTTCAGCAGAAAGACCCTGCATCTCGACACGTCTTACTGATAACATGTGTACTGGTCACGGCATTTGAACTAGTCCAGGGCAACCACCAGGCAGCTTTGCATCATGTTAATCACGGCCTTGGTATCCTTTTCATATATGATCAAGATCACCACAGCTTCATCCGCCGCACGTATAAGATGGCAGGGCGGCATTCAGACAGCGAGAATGTCATAGAGCCTTTTTTTCGCACTATGCTATTATTTTCGTTAGTCGGCGGCGCACCAATTTCTTCATTCGTGTCGTTTTTGAATACGGAAACATCATTGACAATTACTATTCCGGACAAATTTGACGATCCATGTGAAGCACGTCGAGCTCTTGATGTTCTTTTTATAAAAGTCTTGCAGTTTGCAGAGCAGTATCACAGCTCTACTATTACAGCTACATCTAACGAACTACAGCGCACACATTGCGAGCTAAAAAATGGCGCAGAGGCTTGGGTCGCAGCATACACTAGCGGTAAGCCAGCCTTGATGTCCAAGTCAAATTATAGGACTATACACGGCATCCATCTCCTACAGGTATACCACACTATGATTTCCATCATGATCGCCGTTACGCCATCTGCAGCAGAAGCTGCATACGACGAGCACACAAGATCATTTGCTTTCATCTTATCACAAATAGTCTCAATGTGGGATAGGACTGGGTTCGCAGTTCATGGGCCACACCAGAGGCACGGCAGCATCACAGGCCCAAGAGTTACCCTCGAGCTTGGTATTATACCTGCTCTCTACTACACAGCACTTAAATGCCGTGACCCAATCTTACGACGTCAAGCGGTGAAACTTCTCATGGTCGCGCCATACAGTGAAGGAATCTGGCACAGCGTAGTGGTAGCTCGCGCTGCCCTGGCGATCATTGAACTTGAAGAGGGCAATTATTTCAACGGAGTTAATTTCAGTGGCAATCCGCTTCTTGAGGCCAGAAACGCAGAAACTGTTGGCTTGACAAAGCTTCCAGTACATTTCCGATTTCGACATGTTAGCCTTGTTCTAAGTGCAGAATCAAGAACGCGAGGGAAATTGATTTATAGGAAGTGGCGTAATGTAACAGGATACGCTGAGGCAGCTTTGGATTTTAATTTTACTGATATTGAAAAATAATAAAACTCGTTCATAGTGGTGAGCAAGGCCATTGCATTGGTCAAGGTCAAAAGGGCCATTTAGAGTCACCTTGATCGAGCGAAGCCGCCTAGTTTGATCAAGGCCACTATATTTCCCTTCCTCAGTAAGCAGTATATATTAATGCAATCCTTATCTTCCTTCATTTTCGACAGGCCCTGATGTCGCGGATAATGCTTCGATGTATAGGTTCTCCATCGAAATGCAGGCTGATCCAAAAGAAAAAAAAAGAGGTGACAAAAAATCCTTTTTCTTTTTACAAAAGTTAGAAAGTTGGATACGTTGAATTGTGATATGTTACTATATTGCCAAATTCTCTCCAAACTTTTTTTCTTAGGTGCAATAGCTATATGCAGGTTCCACTAAACGCTTACTAATGTAGATGGTATGCAATGGTTTTAAGTCACCGATCTTTGCTATTTGCACACGAGGTATTCAAAGACCTCTTCGTCCTAACTTCCCACATGCCCGTTCTGAATGAAGTCCCTGCGTCTTATCGAGGACGGTGGAACTCTAGTGCCTACCTGTCTACTCAGTTGCCCGCTCTGACATTTCCTAGTGGCGCAATAGCGTTTAGTATGGAATCTGACTCGATACCGCCCAAACTGAATTCGTCCTGCGCGCAGTGTCGGAAGTCAAAAGTCAAGTGCACGGGGGGGAATCCATGCCAACGCTGTGAATTGTCACAAAACCCTTCAGCATGCACTTACAACGCCTCACGTAGGCGCGGTAAGCGTAAAGCCGATGACAGCAACATAGAGTGGCACGTGCAACAGACGGGCGACTCGAGTCAAGACGTATTGTTGGATGGTGGTATCTACCTCACTGAGCCATTGCAATTGAGTCTCGTGGGGAAGGAGGGAGAGGATGGAAATAGCTGGATTGGAGCTGATGAGCCGGGACACGACGTTTGTCTACCCCACAGGCATCCGAGCACTAACAACACTGCTAACAGTCAATAGATAGGTGTCGCCTTCCCAGATCCGTCCATGCCTCTGGAGTCTTACAATGTTGCTCATGCCGCGTCTCCCAGCTTGACCGAGATTTTAAATTCGTTGGTACCATCCGGCTTACGGCCCGGACCTTTGCCCAGGGATGTTGGCATATGCTCTGAATCATGTTTCATATCCGTCCATTCTATCACCAATCAACTTTCGTCCGTGAGGAAGTCGAAGTGCGCCGTGCGGCTGGATAAGATCTTTTGTCTCATAAACGATTCTATTAACCAAGCGGCGAAGTATCTTGCATGTGAACATTGCGATTCAGGCTGTTCTCGCCTCATGACGCTATCATTTCTGCATCAGTGGCAGATAAACATTCTTTTGGATGTTACGAACAATTCTGGAGTATGTTTTGCGTATGAAACTCCTCAACTAAAATTTGGCGAGTATGAGGCTTCTGCGGAGGACGATGTAGCTTTCAAACGGATGGTAATTCTGAGACTCATTCGCGATATCAAGCTTTCATTGGATCGTTTCCACCACGGAGCTAAGAACTTCGAGGAACGGTACATTGCAGGGACTTTAGAGCTAGGGGAAGCTGGCAAACTCAATCTGGAATGGTTATTAAAGGTAGCTGTCAGCTTGAAGAGGCAAGCCGAGTTTATTACAATCGCTGAAGAAAAGTGACGCTGGACTACCAAATGGAAGGATCACAAACGGCCTGGGCCAGCAGCATTTATAACTCATGCGATATTACGTCCTAAACCCCATGTCTATACTCGCCTCAATCAAAAGACACGGTATATTTCTCTCGCAGTGTTTCCCCATATTTCCAAAAAAGTAACGGTGCGGCAGATAGTATTATGGCAATGAATCCGAGGAGAGAATTACCCTATATACTATGTTACTATATGGACAAAGTTTATCTCATTTTAGAACTTACCCAACCGTAGCCAAGCGCTTCGTACAGAGGTAAGCCAGCCATGGGTAAAATCCCTCCCACGATGCTGCGCACAATGCTTGTCGCTGCGAGCGCGCTGGCAGCAAAGGCTGTAAAAGCATCGATCATGTATATTTGTGTAGGCAGCTCAACGATATTAGTAGTGTGCGGGATGATGAGTTTGTCGAGAATGAGTTTTACTCACAAACGTGAAGATGAGTCCTGCCCCGATGAATCCAGAGGACAGGATGGGAACCATCCAATGGACTTTATATTCGGTAGTCCATCCATACACAAACAGACCAGCTGGAAGTAACGGAATTCCAAGCACGATGGGCAATAGTCGGTATCTATCTCGCACGTTATTATAGCTTCTGGCGCTCGGCATATTTGGTAAATACTCTGGTTTTGCTTTCCCATATTTCTGGGTTAGCCGTCCTTGTAGCCAGTCGCTGAGCCATGATAACACAACAAGTGCCAATAACTGACCGACCCCCATGCCAAGAAAAGCCAGTCCTAGCGTCTCGGTGCTAAAACCGTATTGTTGCGGGAAAACGGTTGAGAATGTGGTGAAAAGCAAGTACAAATAGCCGTATATTAGTGCGAGGTATAGAGAAAGACCAGTCACTATGGGGCTTTGAGTTAACATCCTAATGGGTCTTATCAGCGAACGCATCAGAAGTTTTCTTCGCTCGGGTGCATCTATGGCAGGTATGTCTGTCGAACACATTTCCCCTGCAATTTTCTTTTTCAATTGAATTGTCGGTGCATGGCTTTCAGATAGAAATAGTATCGTCACAATGGTCATTACACCCTTCTATCATATTGATTAGTGCCCCAGACCAACATGAGAGAGACTGCGAAGTCATTATACCACAATTGCCATGATCCAAAATACCCAGCGCCAGCCAAGAGCATGTGCAACAAAGCCGCCAGTTACAGGCCTAAATACTTATTGTTAAATCATCATCTGATTTTGTGGTATAGCACATACCCTAGAACAGGCCCCAGGAAGATGCCTGTGAAGAAGATAGACATAACTGTTCCTCTTCTGTCAAATGACACCTGGTCGGCGATGCTGCCACCGCCAATATTCATTGGCCCTGCCCCAAAACTACCCGCGATGAATCGGAAGACAATAAATGAGGCAATATTTGGGGCGCTGGCGCTAGCGATCGAAAAAGCGAGCGTAGCCACGTTGCAGACATTAAGCACTATTCTTCTTCCATAGAGCTCTGACAATGGTGACAAGAGGATGGGGCCAAATGCGAAACCCAGAACGAATATAGATACAACAAGTGAGGTTATCAAATGATTTGTTTCGTGAAAATCTTTCTGCAGAAGAGGAACGCCCGGCACAATGACGGAGGACTCAAGAGGCCTGTAAAGTGTTAGTATGGAATAAATGTATAAGGATATAAATTTCTTGTACGTAAGAAATGCTAGAAGAGAGACAATTCCTAAATTGACAATTTTCTTTGGTCTGGTCCAGTTCTGTGGGTTTGCCGGATGCTCTTTCCAAGCGATAATACCTTCGCTTTGGTGGTTTTCAATCGCACGTTTAACACTCATTATGACGATTAGGGTAATACTGATAATCAGAAAGTTTTCATTGAGAAGAGCTGTTTCGCATATATAGACTTTATGTTTATACTCGGCCTCGTGCGCGGAGTGTCATTCACGTCGGCTTTCTCTGCGTCCTGAAAATGCTGATTTTGGATTAGCAGCGTCCCGCTCCGCGAGAATTGCCTTTTTAGGTATCTCGGTAAGCGACGTTCATCCCAACCCCCTATTGACTCGGGCTGCCGTTTGGGCTTCTAAATTTGACGGTGGCGAGCTTACAAATGCGATCTTCAATACCGAGGGAAGCTACGATGAAATAGCAAAGAGCAATATCTTTTCAACTCAGACATTAACCTTTTACCAGTACAGCTTCAATATAAAGCCGGTGATGCTCCAAAGCGAGCAACCTAATCGTCAAGAGCTCGACAATATCTTCCCCACAACAAATTTAAGAAGACGGTGTGATTGTACCGCACACTTTCTTTCTAAGATATGTCGTCCGTTGAAAAATTCATCACTCTAAACGATGGAACAAACATCCGCGTCAGGCTACTAGGCAACGAACATACAGATAGGCCGCTGTTGATAGCCCTTCATGGGGCACCCGGACTTTCGAGCCTCAATGAGCCACTCGCTTCGTTTGCCTTTCTTGCAGACAAGCTACGAGTGCTCGTCTATGATGCAAGAGGGAGTGGAAAGAGTGATTCTCAGGGCTCACTAGCAGATGAGCAGTGGATTTCCGATCTGGATGAGATCAGGTAAGACATTCGTTCCGTATACGAACGGTTGGGCAGTTTTCTGACAAAATTTTATAGAGCCTGGGCCGGCGCCGAGACATTCGTACTTGCAGGAGGTTCATATGGCGGCTATCTTGCTCTTGGATACGCTTTAACATATCCAAACCGACTCTCGGGTCTAATCTTGCGCAACACTTGGGCCTGCGGATTTAAAGGAAGCTTGCGTATCTTGAAGAATATTTGTATTTCGCCACGAATCAGTCCTGACCTCGATCGCCAGGTGAGGATGTGGTCTGGCAATGTTCGAGATAATGAAGATGGCGCAAAGGGGTTGGCAGAGATTCTTGCTATATACACGCCGGCTAAGGAAAAGAATGAGGAAGAGGAACCTAATAGGTTCGAGGGTGCTGGAGATGACTTTGAGATGCGCTGGGAGGTGCATAACGCTGCTTGGTCGTTCAGTGTGCCTCGATTTGATGTCCGAAATAAGCTTCATCAAATTAAAACTCCCACCTTGGTAATCGCCGGACGTCACGATCCCATCTGTCCTGTAGAAGATTCACAGGAGATTCACCACGGAATACCTAAGAGCGAGCTGGTGGTTTTCGAGAATTCTGGTCATAACCCTTCAGCTGATGAGCCACTCGCGATTCAGAAAGTTCTGAGGAGCTTTCTTAGCAATGTCTCTGAGAAGCTATAGGAACATATTCCGTTGCTACTGAAAGTACGTACCGTAGCCACCACCTGAGGCTGGGGAGGAGATTCTGGTGAGACACAAATTTCGGTGCCCCAAGAAAAGGATTCGATTCATAGCGGAAAGCCAACATGATGCAAAACTTGTAGACGACTAAGTTCATGTTTTTGCTACCAAGGAACTTCCCGCTATTAATAATGATCAACCCGACCAGCCAGCAACCACAGACGACTCCGAGCCTTTCATGAGGGCAAGGCGTGCCGCAGCCGTGACAGCTTCTCGACCTTTCTTTCTTAGATAGTATCCTCCAAATATAAACACAAATATGTTTTATGTGTACCAAGTGGCTTGATCATAATAAAAGTTGTCTCCCAAGTCAATGCTAGGTTGAAGAGCCATGTAGCGATGCTGAACCTAGTGGTTTGGGAGCCTCGGGTCCATCAAGTGACTTTGGTCGGGATTATTTTCCTTATTTGTGGCAGGCTTTTGCAGGGCTATCTAAAGTACTAAACATTGACGTGATAATCCCAAATACAATTAAAAGAAGCAATTCAAATCCCAACCAGAATGACGCCCATGTCCGTCTATGGGCCGAATTACTAGGTCGTTGTTGAATGCCCTATTGGTTGGGCGGATTCTCGGTTATCCACATCCCGGCGCATCGGTGCCCTCATATACGAGTATGGAACACACTTCGACGAGGCTGCGTCACGTGGCATTAGGCATTGTGTTACCATAGCCCAACGCCCGTATCGTCCGATTTTTTTAGTATTTGGCAACCAAACTAGATCAAACACCATCGTGGAGTCGTTTAAAGCCCGCTGGTTCATATGGAAGCTTGGAGCCAAACTCTAGGAAGCTAGGCCGTCACAAACGGATCGGCGGTCTTCTATACCATGTCAATTTTTCGTTCAGCGCCGCTGCCGTAAGGGCACCAGCTGTCCGTTCTTTCATGCAGCAGACGAGAAAGAGAAGGTTATTTATGCCGATTCAAAAAATCTCAGTGGTCTCAGCGATGCCACGCCGCAAGGAGACTCGCGCTCCCGCACATCTTGCCGATTCCATCTACGAGGAATGTGTGTTAAGAACGAAAAGTGTCCATTTGCACACGATAATCCAAAGGATGTTGCAGATACCAAGGTGGAAGTAAATGTATTTTGGATGATTGAATAGGATTGATCGTATAGATGGGTACTTACAGGTGGCTAGGATGATACAATAACCGAAAATTGGTGCCGGGAGCTCAAAGGAGCTCTGGCCTGCTTCGGAGATGGCGCCGTCGTCGCCCAAGTCAGCTTTCCGTCCGACTTCTCTGCAGTCCGCATCAGTAGCCTACCTCAATTTACAACCGCAAGGTCTATTGTTGCTCTTCTAGCCTCCTTTAACTTCACTGTGCCTGAAAATTGCGTCCGCATATCTAGACCAATAGACAGTTCGCATTGCAGCGCTGATGTAAGGGTCAACGACCCTCAATTTTCCAAGCATCTTTGTGATCTATTGGCGTTGAAGATGCATGATTCTCCCATAGCGGTTCCAATTAATGTCTCGATGCCCCAGGCGACCAATCACCATGGAATCGATTCGAAGAAAGTATTGCTCCCAACCAAGACCGCTTGGCTGAACTTCGGCAATGGAGGAGTAGCCGCAAAAGTTGGTTTGAAGTCCTCTGCGGGCACGTATAAAATTCTCGACCAAAGCGTTCAGTGCGAAGAGCCTACACAGTGTGCAGGTAGTAAGAACTCATTGGCTTGGACCCTCAAGCTTTCCAATGTTCTAACGCTTGCTAAGAAGGAGGATGTTATAAGAGCTATCCCTGTCGCAATGGCTCCATGCCACGTGGAACCAAGCGCTGTAAGCTATGACATTGACTTACCCATGGCAAACGCCTTGATCGAATCATTACTACTCCAGTTTGGGCCATTGGAGCGGTGGGAAGGGAGCCTTGAGGTACCCGGGAAGCGCTTTAAGGCAAAGGCCTGGTTCATGAATGACGCAGATGCTTTGAAAGTAGTCAAGTTGTTTCATAATGAACCTTTGTCCTTCAACAAAAATGGCAAGCTTACAGTACAGCTTGTACACTCAGCAAAGTTTAAGATTTTAGCTCGCATCTATGACGCCGTTGAACAACAGCTGACGGACCACAAGAAAGCATGGGCGTCGCAGCATGTGCTCTGTACCGCATATCCTCCTACACAGGGCCTCCAGGTCTTGAAAATTGAAGGAGAAAACGGCGGCGATGTCGCCAGGGCCAAGGCTGCCCTGGAGACAATTATCGGCGGAGAAGTGATGATGAAGGATGGAAAGCCTATATGGGACCCTTCTTTTGCAACCCATGGTCACGCCTACCAGAAAATAAAGCAGCTTGAGCATGAGCTCGATGTTGTCATAGTTCGCGACAAACGTAAATCTCAGCTTCGATTCCTAGGTCCTCAACCGCGACGTGAAGTGGCGCAACTAGCTGTCAGTGAGCTTGCCAATGCGCATCCGAACTCTATTCATGTCATTGAGCTTGATGCGCGACAATTCTCTAGGGCTTGGTGGTTACCGAGCCATAGCAGAGGCTATTGGGAAAGATAAAGTTGTCTTGGATATCGCCTCTAGTCCACGTCGCATTCTAGTGGTAGGATCCAAGACTGACTTAAACATTGCGGGAGAATCTGAAATGTGAACAAAAAGAGTTGGGGCAGAAGTCGGATTTCTTAGAACTATACTTGAGTTGTTTTAGGACAAGAGCGCTCTATTATCTTTTATTAACAGTTCAGCCACACAGTTAGTATAAGCAGGGTCAAGTAATCTTGCAGTAAATCCACCAAATCTGACCCTAAGAAATAACTTGATGTGAACATGGTGTTATTGCCAGCTCCTTCTGATCCTAACCTCAGAGCTATCCTTGAGAGCATAGTGCTCACATACCTAATGCCTGTATGCAAGCATCTCCTACATAAAATTTACAAAGTAACTGCCATTCTCAAATACTTGAAATTACACAAACGAAACTCATCGCTAATCCGCTTATATGCTAGGTGAAATAGCCTGGTTATGAGCTTGAAGTTCCGAAAGAATACCGTCCACCATCTACCAGAAGCTAGATAGCTCTCTGCGCGAAAGTCGATTATTAACATCTGCGTCGCTGGAAAATGGAACTACATGAACGCTAACGAGGCTCGCACTCGAAACTTCTCCGCCATTCACAGCCTTATCATATCTCCGGGGAAATGCCACTGAAAAAGTCGATAATGAAGTTAATAATCAACTTGTTCCAGTCACCTCAAGTCTTGCATTAGCCCTTAGAACATATAACATGTCATTGGCAGCAATAATTCCCGTGCCGACAAACAGGGGAATCTTATCTCTGGGTTGACGCTTTATGTATCAATTAGAACGATGTGAAAGAACGGGAAGAACAAGTGATACTGATGGCTACCATTTATTCGACGGCGGAAATTGTAATGAGCTCCCTTGGCCCATCAACTGAGGCAATAGAAGTGTCCTTTGATACTCTTCATCTCGTGCATAGCGAGGTGAAGAACCTCGATGATAATTGCACGATTGAGACCAGCGTGAACTGGATGCAAAAGCACTCGGTGCTAATTGACGCCAATGTGGGACTACTGGATGACCAGTTTGACGACAAGTCTTGGAGACTTCTCCGAGAGTTTTTGTACATGTCATACTGGCATCGCGCATGCGTTGTTCAGGAGTTAGTTTTGGCAAAAAATCTTTTTTTTTTTACTTTTTTTTTTTTCGGAATCACAAACTCTCGACCCCGGTGCTTTATTCGCCACCCTTCAGTGGGTCCAAGCGACAAAACAAATCTCAAAAGACCAAGTCGTTAGACGTCCTAATTGGCTTATTCCCTCAGTCTAGAACTGCCTCACGTACGACAAACTATTGGGATGGAAGGCTATCCTGCGGATTCATTCCGCGAGGACTCAAGACCACAACAGTCGTTCCTACAGGCTTATCCTTTCATGTGCAGGGAACGATCTTCAGGCCACAGATCTCATCTATGGCACCATGGGTTGACGAAGATGGGATTCGACCCGGATTATTCCACTAATTCATCTTTAGGTGTACTGTACGCGAAATTCATGGCTTGGTAGTTAGATGAAGTTACTGCTCTGCAGACTGAGGACTGCGACTGGACTTTCAATCACCTGGATTTGCTGGTGGAGGCTGGGGTCGGACAAGTCGATGATAACGATGAAAATATGGCGTTAGCACGCAGCCTCCCGTCATGGACTCCAAACTTCCCCCTTCATGGAAAGATCTATACTCCACATATTTTAATATCGCCGAAATCTGCGTATGCAAGGATTTTCCCAGAAGACACACCTCTACCGCAAGTTAAAAACCTGAGCCTCTTTATCCAACAATCATGCTAAATAACATAGTGGAGGTGGATCAAGTCAAATTTATCAAACAGAAACATGGCCTGCTAGAGTTTGTTGTTTCATATTTGTCAAGGCATGTGTTGCATCCGAGTGGACAACCTGCTCCACAAAATGTTTTTCGCACCTTCATGAAGGATATACTGCTCAATGCTGATCCTCCGGATCAGCACGTCATGATACGCTTTTTTGGGTTTGTCCGTGCTATGATATACGGGCCTGAAAGAAACAGGCGTGATGAATTTGGAGCCGGAGGAAGCATTGCAAAGCTTGGGCTTTTCAACAGCGTCTCCCTCTCAATTTTCGGAATCGGTAAAGAAAGTTTATCTTCCTAGCATGAGTGCAAGAGTATTGATACGGATGGAGAGATGGCTTTGTTTCCTGCTTCAACCAGCCTGGACTGGTAAGTGGTCTAGCCCAGCTGTACTTGATCTTTGTCTTTACGTTGTTCTAGAGATCAGAGAGCTCGATTACACTAGCATTGCTGAAAACTCAAAAGGCTACTTGTGCATTGTTCCCATTGAAGCTAAGGCAGCCGATCAGGTCTGCTTGATGTACAAGGGTGATAGCGCTTCTATAATCAGAGACAAAGGGGAGTAGTGGGAGCACGTAGGGCGCTGTTACAGCTTTGGATTACCTGAATTTCGTACCTGGAAGTTTCCTAGTAGAATACCAAAGTATCAATCCTAGAGCTTTTATAATAAATTATATACTAGATAGTAATACAAGGGATTTTACAAGGATTTTTATGACATTATATTATTACAATCCAACTATAAGACTCTACCAAGTTCTCCTATTATTTTATATTAGAGAAGGGTTACATTTAACCCTTAGGATCTTGCCATATACTAACCATTTATCGCATAGTTTGTTATAGCGAGCCTGGTACTAGGTTAAAGCTACTATTATTCGAAATACCATTCCCTGACATCTCCATAATCCTTATTCCTACTAGCTTCAATACCATAAAATCCTTAACCACTGCCGTCCTATTCTCTAGTGCGTCAAGCTGTTCAGGTGTGCATGTCTCTGTCGCTAGATACGTATACACTGTTTCTGAGGAGAATGTCTAGGGACGTTGTTAATAGTGCCCCAGCTGCTGGTTGGACCTTTGGTGCTATAGTAGCCATCAACACTCATTTTGCCCGTTGCGATGTCCATTCTAAACACAATGTGTTGGAAGATATGATAAACGTTCTCGGGTTGATACGTGGCTACGGATTGGCCAGCCTCGAAGACATGCGAGAACGACACATTGCCTTGTTGGCGAACGAGACCGCTGTTATAGAAGGAGTTGGTGACGAGGTTGGCGTATCTGGCTGTACGGAAGGACAGCGCAGTAGGAAAATCCATGGACAGAGAGATGTTTTCCCCGCCGATCCCTTAAGTCTAGCGTTAGCCACTATGCTTTGGAAGATTCCGTCTGAGAGAAATATGAGCTTACAGTTGCATTGATAGACCCGATCACCGTAAATAAGAGCGACATTGATACCACTGCTGATGACATGCTCAAGCAAGGACATGTCTTGGATCACGGGGTCGCCTGTGGTGTTCAAACATTGCCACCTGGTATGTGTAGCCATTACTAGTAAAGTTGGTGCGGACACCGAGGTCACTCTGCACTCACGCCTGGTTGAAAAATCCGTTGTAGTAGTTTGGGACGCTTAACACTATGCTGAGATATGTGATGTCTTCATTAGACAGCTGACGACTTAATTGTCAGCAATCTGCTCAGGAAAATTATCATAACGCAAGATACTCACAGTTGTATCCGTTATTTATGTCCCCAAAACAACATTAACGCACACCGCCGCCGCAACCTGGCATCCTGCACTTACCTTCATATTATTGCCCTGTGATGTGGGGTCCACCTACTTGGTAGCGGTCCTGCAGTGGTCGGCCAAGTCATAACAGCCAACCTTGGGAGCCGTGATGTTGCCCATGACTTGGTCATAGAGGTCCTTGCCATAAGCCTCAATGCCGTAGGTGTTGTTGTACGCTTGCTTGGGATAGCCCATTGCCCCGGAACGTACGTCAACGCAGCCGTTGCCAAGACCCAACGTAGCTAATGGAAGGATGATAGCGTTGCCTACTGTCTGCTGAGATGAGGGTATTTTAATCGATAAAGTAGGAAATAAAACCTACGCCCCAAATCCTACCGTACTGAAAGAGTCAGCATGAGAAGCAAAGTAAGTTAATGATGATAGCTTGAGTGGTATCGATGTGCTCCATAGAGACATTTCCCTGCTCTTAGTTTTATATTCAGGGAATCTGGATGCTTATCAGTCTTTTATTGCTAGGCTACTTGCCCCAATTTCAGATCGCTTACCCCTGGAACCAGATCTGAGCAAATAGCAATAGGGACCGAGCCGCTTGTGTCGTCGTATTCTGGGTTCTCTCTAAGCTCCGATAATCCAGAGTAGCATCGCCGACCTGGAACGAACCCTCGGTTGTAATTGACATGATATATCTTTTTATTTACAAGTGTAATTGCTTGTTTTTTTTACCTAAGTACATTTTTTTTTATTTTACTTAAAATCAATAAAGTTTGTAAGTGCTAGTAGTATAAAGTTTATTGAAATATATACCTATTTACATTTTACTACTTATAAAATCCCAGAATGCGCAATTACTATAGTCAATTTCAGATATTGTAATCGAATCTGTAATCTGAATACCAGTATAAGAGTTCCTGTTCCATCTTGGCCAAATATGTGCTAGGGTAGGTTTTTTATCTTTGGCTAAGGCTGTCCAAGCGTGTTCCATAAATTGTGATATAGCAATTTCTGCATTGTTAAAGCTACAATTTCCATTGCTGCTTATACTGTTAGGCGGTCCACTTAGTGGTAGATGATTGAGGAGACTGAAGACATATGGGATTTCGGCGGTATGAGTTGGTCCTAGTAGCTGCAGTATCTCAGGATCGTTTGGAATAGCTTGATACCATGAACAAGTGGGTGTATGATTAAAGTTGTAGGCCCAAACTTTTACACCTCTGGCTTCTGTAGCTTTCAGCGCTCGGTACGTTGGGCACTTGTATCCATAGTCTGTGATAATATCTGACATTGCAGAGAACCCGGGCGCGATAACGCTAGAGTTATATTTGGATAGTGGATAGTTGGTGCTGACGTTAGAGGCAAGTGATCCGAAGCTGTACGAGAGAAATTCTTGGTACTGAAACTCGGTAATGTTAACTAGTGCTGTACCGTACTGAGCAAGCACGAAGAGCGCCCCGTCGTTCGCATTATTGCCGATAATACTAGGCACTCGCATGCCAATCTTTTCAGGTTGTTCTTCAATGAATATTCCATCGACAACTGGACCCCATCCGTACCCAAAACCATTGTTTTGTCGGTTTGTATCGAGGGCAGGCACATTGGGTCTTGATGATACTAGTGAGGAAAACGCTTCGTTCAGTTGTTGAAGGCGCACTTGTCTGATGCATTGTGCGTCAAAGACAGTACAATTAAGCATGTCAACAAATTTTGAAGTAAAATTTTCAGCTTCGTCAATTGTTGGCAAAGTTCGGCTACCACCGGACTGAATAGCAGCAGCAGATATAATAGATTCGATCGCTTTGATTGTGCCAAGGGCGTAAGTGTCAAGTGCTCCTGCGGATTGACCGAATAGTAAGATCTTCTTTGGATCACCTCCAAAAGCATTGATATTGGATTGTACCCATTTTAATGCAAGGAGCTGATCTTGTAGGCCATAATTACCCATCAGCCCAGCCTTTTTGACCGAGAGGTAACCAAGTGGCCCAACTCGGTAGTTGACGGTTACAACAATTGAGTCTTTAGCAGAAAAGCACCCATTGTATGTTGGATCCGAAATGCCTCCTGCTTCATTAAATCCACCATAGAGCCACACTTTCACAGGTAACTTGGATTGGATTGACGCACGAGCAGGCACATATACATCCAAAGTCAAACTAAGAGATTTTAATTAGTACAAACCTGACACAGTAGCACAAGAATATGGAACCATCAAATACCAATCTTCTGACTGCACCCCTGATTCTGCAAAAGACGGCGATCCAAACTGAGGACAGCTTGCAGCAGGCAAAGTGGCATTAAGACTGCCATCATCCCCATACTTGCCGTTAAATATACTAGGAGCGGCAAACCGAAATTCTCCTATTGGTGGTCTTGCGTATGGAATGGCGAGATAAAAGTTGGTTTCTGAATAGGCACATTGCGAGCCAGTTAATGTGCCATTGAGAAGACGCACAGATGGCGCAGCTGTGGAGAGAGATGAAAGACCAAATATAGCGAAAAATGAGCCTGGTCGCATCGTGAATATAGGAAGGATGTAGAATAAGATGCTGGAGGTGAAATTATCAAGATTTTAGCAACATATATGGACGTATCCTACAGTATTTAATAAATCAGCTCAAGTTGTTTCAAGCTCCATATTAAATAGCCCTGTTATCACAGCAGCATGTGTTAACGGTGCTGAATGCTTAGTACTTAGGTCTGACAGCATTGGCTATTACGTAGTATACAAGTCCGTGCACTAACGACCATCTCCGGTATATGTAACTAGTGTCGAGGTTCATCCCCCTTTTGGATTAGTACCGGATCCCATTTTTAGTGGCGTGAGGCTTTAGATTATTGATGTAGAATATACACTAAGAGTAGCGTCTTCATTAGCAATGCCACTAGGATAGACATGGCATTCCTCTCGATGCTAAAATCTGACCATCCCGGACATCTGGATCCACCAGTCGAACTGCATACCTATTATATATCCAGCACTCGGTCCTAAACGAACAAATGTTTGCGTTTCGTTTCTGCAAAAGTTCATAATTTGGTCATTGTTGGCTTTCCACCCTCTCAATGATTAGTAGTGGTGCTTATCTGTTGCGTTAGGGCCATGGTATTCTGCGGGAAGATCTCGGAGGCTTGTAAGCCCTGCAGAGTGAAGAGAAGAAAAGTAAGTGGAGTGCTTGCATCTACATCTAGAGATATCCTATTCGGTGGATATCTCGGCAGCTAACATCAGGTGTTTTCAGTGCAACCTTGTACGTCCAATGTGTAGCACATGCATTAATCTCGGGATTGCTTGCCATGGCTACCGAGATACCAAATCACTCGCCGTCCGTGATCAGACAACCATGGTAATACAAAAGCAGCAGAAGAGGATAATCTCAAATCGGACATCTCAGAAAGCCTCAGGCCAACACAGTACCGCTGAGGTTGTTAGCGTAGCTGTCTCAAGAAATACGGTCACAAAGCTAAATGCGGATGAGCCCCTATGGACTTGGAGCACTGTGACAAACCCCGTGCCCTCAGCTGCGATGTTTGCTCATCTCAAGGATCTAGCTATAAGCTACTTCATGATATCGTTTAGTCCATCGAGCGCTTTCCATTATGTTCCGAAATACTGGGGTGAACTGGTCAAAGAGGGTAGCCTTCTTGAGCTTTCGATGCAAGCTTTATCTCTGGCCGCACTATCATTGGAGTGTAAACAACCAGTGATGCTCATAGCAGCTCGTAGTTGCTACACTCAGGCGCTGGTGCTTACAAACGATGCCCTAAACAGCGTGACGGACACTAGACTCGATTCTACGCTGCTATCTGTTCTTTTACTTGGTGCTTTTGAAGGAATCATGTTCGGTGAACAGAGATCAGCGACCAATTGGACAGCACATATCCATGGTACTACCACGCTTCTCACGCTTAGGGGCAAAAAACAGCTGGACAGTCCGCTTGAAAGACATCTCTTTATACATGCGACTACGAATATTCGGACTAGCTGTGCTCAGCGTTCGACACCGGTACCTCCTGCTTTGACCAGCCTGCAAGAATACGCTTCCAAAGTGCTGGGTGTATCTACTCTCAGCCACCATCTAGGACTGCTGCTGGATAGGTTTGTGGCTATTAAGGCGCGTCTTCATACTATACCTCCAGTAGAATGCATCGTCCAGTCTCTTGATCTTGACGATAAGTTGGCAAACCTTATGGATCAGCTCTTCCTTACATCACCTTATAGAATCGTTGAACAAGGGTCAGGGCATAACAACGACGCATGGGGCTCTTATAATAAGCCTAGGCACCAATATTGCTCCTTTCTGGATACGCGGCGGTGGAACGTGCTTCGTATGCTACGATTGTTTGTTAATGAGTGGGTATGTGATGCATATGCTTGCCTTGCAGATGGGGACAAGCCTGGACAGAGAGACTCTCTATGGAAAGGCTGGCAAGGGTTACCTGATACCGCTGCCTCAAGTATTGAGAAGGTAATTGATGATATTATTTCATCGGTTCCATCCTCTCTTAAGGTCTCTGGGGCTCCTTTGGCTCATTCAGTGCGGTTTCTTATATGGCCACTTCTGTCGATTGGCTCCTCAAAGTTTGCGCCAGTATCTGTGCGATTGGATGCAATTAGCATACTGAAACTTTTATATACTAAGTACAATGATCCTTTAGCAGCCAAGGCTGCAAATACATTACAGGCAGGGGAATCAATAGAAGAATGGCTAAAGATTCCAGCTGACTGTGCCTTATTGGTTTCAATTTAATATTCAAGTAAATTTAAACCTACCTAAGTAACTATAGCTAAAAGAAGTTTAATTAATAAAATTCGTTACAACCCAACAGCTATGGGCCCATAAGGTATACACCTATGAAAATATAATAAACCAATAGGCCAAATAGAAAGGAGGATTATACTTTATATTATAAGCTACCTATAATAGATTACAAACACTAAAGTAAGCCACCCTAAAGGATTATAATAGAAACTATAAGCTATTTAAAATAACTTATTATATCAAACTATTATAATAAACTATATGTTAAATAGTTAGTAATTTATAGGATTCCTAAGGGATAAACCTAGAGTTTAGTTCTAAGTTTATATTAGCAGAGCGATTAGGAGATCTTTAGGCAATATATAATAGTAAACAAATATCACTAAAGATCAATTGGTTATAATAGGACACGAGCTCATTAAATTTAAACAAATCACAAAAGGAATCCCTACTCTTAAACTTCTTGTTAATAACGGCCGGAACCACCATTAACTTATTTAAAAGCCTCCAGCAACCACCTCATAGGATGCCCCCACCTCACCTGCCCATTGAGGGAATGAAGTACTCAGGATCTGGTAAGACCCGATAGGCTGGGCACTGTTGATCGTAGACTGAGGACACTTCGCCGTCGAGTCAAGCGCCTTCCCGTTAAAACGATCCTCAATCCAGCGAAGCCACTGCTGTCTAGTAGTGTCCATGGAAGAGAAGTGTGCAGCACCAGTGATAGTGACGAATTCGAAGGATCCGCTGTGATAGTTCTCACAGGTCGACTGAGCCAATGACTTGGTGGTCTCTAACGGCAAAATGTCGTTGGTTCCAGCGAACATGATCATTGGGGCCTTGTAAGGCCGGTTTCCCGGGTTTGTGTATGCATTGAAAGTTGATGCATACCACGACTCGTTCCATGCGGGATTGAGCATTTCGGTAGCATTTGCCAAGAATAGCTCCTGAGAAACGTACTGGCCGCCTCGAATTTCGGTAAGAAGCTCCGTACGCGCAATAGCCAGCGGCGAAAGCCAGTCTGACAACTTAAAGTCGGGGTACATCAAGTCTAGGTCCTTGCCAATCCAGGCGCACGCGAGTTGAGGGGCTCCAAGGAGCAGGTCAATTCCAGGTGCAAAGATTATAGATCCTAGATAGTCGCGTTCCAAGTCGTTGAACATCTTGTTAGAGTTCTCAGCAAGGATCTCTGAGACGCCCCAGGCCGCGGCTCCACCTTGGCTGTGGCCGACGTTGACGTACTCATTGGTGATCTGACCAGAGAATGCGCTGCGAGCAGCTCGAAGAGCATACAGGCTGTCAAAACCGTTGGCCAAACGGTTCTGGTACTGATGCGGGACGTAGCTCCCGTCCCAGGAGGTATTGACGCCAAGGCCAGTGTAATCAGAAGCGACCACAGCGTAGCCAGCCTGAGCAAGTGTAAACGGCATGATATTATGGTAAAACAGAGCTCGATGAGAGGAAGGGGAGCCGTCGGCAAAGTATCCGGAGGTGCCGTGTGACCAGAGGACGACGGGGACTTGGCCATGCTTTGAGAGCTCCAATTTCTTGGCCGTGAAGGGCCATAGGACATAAGCAGAGGCAGGTACTAAGGTCCCATTGGCGGTAGTCGAGGCATAGATGAAGCGCGAGAGGGAGGTACCGGCAGGAATATTCCATTCCGCAGGATTGGTAAAATGCTCGACCTTGAGGACCTGACCAGGAGTTTTCGGGATGGTAGTTTTCTTGTCCAACGTATAGAAGCTATCTTGGCTGGGTCCGCCGTGGGCGAGTTGCGAGCGGTCGAAGTTAAGAATAGTCTCGATGTCTTCAGCTAGCTCTGGCCAGAGCTGACCTAGCTTGATTTGGTACTGAGAGAATTTAAACGAAGAGTTAAAGGCCGTCGACTGGCTGATGGGCTTCCCGAGCGTGGGTAACTGTATAGCAAAACTGGATGCTGCAAGCAGCAGCGTGGCGTAGGTTGCTTTCATTGCGACTTAAGAGCCCTGGGAGGATTCCTAAAATGATTAATATAGTAATAATAAGGAGCAGAAATCTAGTTCTCTCAGCTCGAGGGTATTTATATATTTGCTCTCGGGCTCCGGAAGTTTCGGTCGTCAAAACGGCAGTTATGACCCGGTTACGCTCCGGACGATACTATGAAGTGTTGAAGTCGAAACATGAGAGCTTGAATCCATAACTTCATAGTGGGGCGAAGCTACAATTTGAGTTTCCGCATACGGAAATAATTCTAAAACTACTTGTGTGTAACATTAGTTGTGCTGTGTATTCTTTCTGGCGTAGCAACTAATAGAGCGCGGAACAATTAATACTTTACGACAATTGATTTCTAAGAATAAACATGCGTATGGTTAGTGGCGTATTGCGTATTCTTTCTGCTATAACGCTTATTTGTCTACCGTTTTTAAAATTTGTCGATTCCTAGTATCCCTAAAGCCGAAATTCGGCGAATCTAGAATTTGAGTTTCAATGTCCGTGCGGATCCCAAATCCGCTGCCACGATGACCAAGTAGTTGAGCGTATACTACGTAGTCAGTAGCGTAAATCTGGGTCACCTAGATCCCGGCAACCCTCACAACCGGGCACTCGAGTCACTACAGGCGACTTTCTCCTGCACGGTGAGTGGATTGTACATCACGACAACTATTGGGTGACAAAGTTCCTCATATCTAACTGTATCTTAGCGAATGGAGAAGACTGCACGCAGTATCCCTGGCAGAATCGTTTAAGTAAGATGCGCAATGATCTTCACAGATGGTGGGAAAAGGGGGAGGCGACTATCGAAGGTAGAAAGACGTCAATAGGGATCAGTTTGACTAACAAATTCATCCTGGAATGTAAACCTCGGTAGTAACGACGTTACCGAGGTTGTACAGTACTTCTCTCAACAGCAGTTCTCGAGTACTGCAAGAAGAAACAAGTTAGTAAGTATATGCGATTCATCTTCAGAAGACTCCTCAACCCACAACAAGGCTGTTGACCGTTCATTTGGCCTACTAGTTCGACGCAGACACAGAAAGCATTGATTTAATTCTATCTTGCAGATGTCGGCCTAGACCAAAGCCTGGTGGACCCTGCCTTGCTAGCTGATCGCCAACTTGTAGTACATAGAATGCTGGCTTAATAATACGCGGAAATTCGGCGCTTTAAGCGGTTTAGGGACAACAAAAACACAATAGATTACATCACAGCTATATCCCAAAGTATTATACCCCAGGGGCCTACTATATAATAAATATTAAAAGCCAATAGCCTAAGGTTTAACTCCAGCTTATTATATAATGCAAGATTAAACTATAAGGGGTAGGGCCTAAGCCTAAACCTTAGCCCTAGCCTAGGATAGGCACTTTATTATCTTTGCCCTAACCCTGCCTCGCGGCTAAGCCCCATCGCAATCTGAATTCCAGCATTCAGAATAACCATTGTAAGTGTTATCCCAACTTAATTGTAAGGAACCTAGGACAAATTTTAGTATTTAAATCCCGATTGAGAGGCACCAGGGCTTATAAGCCTTACCAGTCGCAACCCATTGGCTGTTGCTTGTCTGCTGACAGATACATGTATCCCAGGCTCCTTGATCACTCATCTCGTCACCTAGATTCACAACACTCTGAGCAAAGCCATTGCTAGAGTCATAGGTCGTTCCAAGATCATCTAAGAATTCATCCGTGGCACTGGCGTCTCCGTAAAGGTCAAAGCCGTAGTATGCTTGGTCTGGAGCTCCTGATGGCAAGTTTCCGTCGTATTCTATAACATCTGAATCTTGCCCAATTGTGGTATCGTCATCTTGGTCTCTGCCACCAATCTTTTTATTTGCTGTTGTTGTGTTGCCAAGATGGAACTTATAATCCCCACGTGGGATAGGTATCATGTTGTGAAAACGGAAAGGTGCGGCTGTGTTATTCTCATTTTTCGTGGTCCACATTTTTACTGTTGTATTCTTGGTATCGTGTACACCATAGTGGTAGACCTGAATGGGGTGTGACTCATTTGCGGCAAACA
Organism: Trichoderma erinaceum; assembly: GCA_026401215.1. NCBI lineage: Eukaryota > Fungi > Ascomycota > Sordariomycetes > Hypocreales > Hypocreaceae > Trichoderma > Trichoderma erinaceum. The sequence goes on from JALIRY010000064.1 coordinate 190,989, forward strand.
AATGCCAAACACGAGCCTGTCTGTTATCATTGGCATGGTATAAGGGTAGAGGCTTGTTGAGCGCATCGATGATCTGTTGATGAGCGGTTGCGTTAAGCCCTCGCTCCGATATGGTCGAGTAAGCTATGGTGTCGTAGAAATTTGGATCGCCAACAAAAAGATAGGGATTGTCAGACACCGTCGCCGCAAGTTCGACGGACGCTGAAGCACCACCACTGTTGAAAACCGCATTGGCGAGAGACTGCCATTGTGGGTAGACTGTTCCGAGGACCAAAAATCCAAGAGACATGAGGCATGCGGCGGCACCAGCGTACCCGAGGGGGCCCCCAGAGTCTATGCCAACAAGAGTCAGGGTACAGGCCCCGACAGCCAAAGCGTTGGAAACCCAGGCAAAAGGGGCAGAGAGAAAGCTCGAGAGAGCCTGCGTGAAGATGTTTCTCTCATGAAGAGCCATCTCAGTACGTGTATCTCGGAGTTCAAGGTCCACTCGCGTAGAAAGGGTGGGACGCTTTTGATGATAGCAGTTAACGTTAAGCGCTTTGTCAAAAACGCGGATTCCGGAGCCTGTTCCGTGCACAGTTTCGTTGTATGGCTCAATGTTATGACTGTCGAGCACCACATATTTGACTGTCTTGCATCCAAAGTCTCCTGAATCTTTTGAACTTTTGGGCAAGTCAGAGTTGCTGGGCATGCCATGAACAAAGGTTGACATGCATAATGTAGTCAGAATGCCTCGGTCGAGATAGTCAGTAGTAAACTAGATTTTGGGTATTGGGTTAGACTTAAAATAAATCACTCTTAAGTTTTATACCCTAAGGTATAAGAGATTTACTCTCTAGCTTTTATACCCTAGGGTATAGGAGATCTTGCTCTCCTGCTTTTATACCCTAGGGTATAAATAGTCTTACTTTTTTACTTTTATACCCTAGGGTATAAAAGGCCTTACTCTTTAGCTTTTATACCCTAGGGTATAAAAAGCTATCCTTTATATTACATACTAACTAAGCATCTTATTTTATTTTTCTTTATTTTACTTAAGGAAATATTTCTTTTTTATAATATATTTATATTTAAACATTTAGCTTATTATATAAATAGTAATAATAAGAAAAGAGATTTATAGGTTTTAATATACTTATATAATATATCTTATATAAATAATTAGTTATTTAAGCTATTTAAATAAGTATAAAAAAGTAAACCTATATATTTACCTAGGTAGTTAATTTAAAAAGTAAAGCTAACTTAATTATACTTAACTTAATTTTAATTAGCTAAAATATTAGTAATTTAGGTTTTATTTATAAGCCTACTTATTAATTAAAATAATAATAGGTTAGGTTATAATAAAAAAGGTTAATATAAAAAGGAAGTATTAACTCCTTGCAAATGCACTACTTAAGTAGGTAAAAGTTAACCCTACTATTTATAACTAGCCCTTAAATATTTTAACCCTATTATTAATTTAAAAATATAAGATTTAAAAAAAAAAATAAATAGCTATTATTAATATTATAGCCTAATAAATAATAAATTTAATTAAATTAAAAAAAAAACTAAAAGATTTAATAGTATTTAAATAAAATAAGCTAATTAAAACATTAGTTAAGAAATTAGCTTAATTAAAGTAATTTAAAGTAAAAGAGTTTACTTTAAAGAAAGTATAGTTATATTATATAGCTACCGCTTAATTACCTATTAATACTCTTATACCTATTTAAAGCCTTAGTTAAAATTAATTTATAAGTAAATAATATATTTAAAAGCTTTATACTATCTTTATATAAAGTAGGCTAAATTATATAGCTTATAAAAACTATTTATAAATGCTTTATAGTAAGAAAGATATTAAGAAAATAATAATATACTTAAATATTAAAAATAATAATAAAAATAGTAAGACTATAAATAAAATTATAGACTTTATTAACTAGACCTTTATTATTAAAAGTAAAAAGCTAAAGATATTAACTAGCTAATATTATATTAAAGCATTAGGGGAGTATATTAAGTAAACTAATGTAAATAATAAAGAGCTATAGTAATTATATAAACTTTATAATAAGGGTAAGAGATTTATAAATTGCTATTAAAAAGAGGGCAAATCTTTAAAAATAAAAAAAAAGACTAATAGATATATATATACCTAGCTACTCTTTTACATAACCTAAATCTTAAGCTTAAAGTAAATAGAAAGGATTTAGCTATAGTAAATAATTATAAAGAGATTTAGGTATAAGTTATAGTTACAGCCTTATAAAATCCCTAGGCATTTAAAGGTAAGCCTTTTAAGGTAAAAGAGCAAGTGGTAAAAGTACTATAGTTAAGTAGTAAAATTACATTTCTACTACACTACCTAATTACCATATAAAGGAATAAGAGATAAAAGGCTATAATTATAGACTAATATTAAATAACAATTAAAAAAGCAATATTCTAAATCTTAATATAAAAATAAATAATAAGTTATAAAATTAATAATATAGGTTTATTATAATACTTATATAAAAGTAAAAAAAATAGATAAATATTATTTAAGGGCTTAAGCTAATGCATTATATTTTATTAGTTTTAATTCTTAACCTTTTAAAATATTATAAATATATTAGTAAGTCTCCTAAGGGATACTACAAAAGCTATTTAACTATTTAATTAAATAAACTTATTAAAATCACTCCCAATAGATTATATAAAGGCATAGGTTTATAAGCTATTCTATCTAAGTAAATTAATAGCATAAATAACTCTATTTACTAAGTAATATTAGCACTTTTTTAGCAAATATAATAATAATAGCTATTAAAAAGTATATTAGTATATACTAATATCTCTAAAACTATGCTTTTTAAATCTTAATTATATAATTTAATTATTTAAGGATAATAGTAAAATATTATTCTTAGTTATAATTTATATTATAGCTTAGCTAAACCCTAATTCTACTATTATTACTAATTAATAAAATAATAATAAACTCTTACTTTATAATAACTTATAGCTAGCGCTTTAGCAGTTTATTAAAGCTTAACTATATAATATAAAGCAAAGGTTTTAAATAAATATTTTACTTAGTATAAAATAGTCTATAGTAGAAAATACATCCGCTATAATATAATAGGAGATTTTTAAATATATTTATAATTAATTAAAAGCCTTTAAATCTTTAGCAGTAAAGCTATACCTTAAATAAATGCTATAGTTTAATACTACTAGCTATTATACTATATAATTTTCCATCTATATATAGGCCAGGGTATAAGCTATTATCTATTAATATATACTAAACCTAAAGTAATATTAGTAGCTTATATATATATTAGAGCTTTATAGTATAACTAACTTTTTAAAGGACAGTCTAAAGTAAATATTAAATAATATATAGGGTATTATTACTAGTTCTTAATTAAAGTCTAGTGTTAATATTATAAAATTCCATTAGTAGTTAAGTAACTGGCTTTTAAAGCAGTATTAAACCTAGCCTTAGCCTTAGCCTAAGGGATTAGCAAAGCTAGTAGAATAGGTAGAAACTATAAAATTATTATTCTATAACTCTTATAATAATACTAATGCTAATACTACTATAACTACTACTCCTATAAATAATATTAGTATTACTACTTTAAATAATACTACCTAATAAAATAATATATTATTATTATTATAAGACTTATATAATCTTTATAAAGATTTAGCTAATAATAACTTATATAATATAGCATTAGCATTTTAAAATTAATAAATATTAAGTAAGGTTATAATAAATAAGTTAAAAAAAAAGAATACTATAGGTGCAAAGCCTTTAGTATTATACCGCCCTCTACTTATAATAAAAGTAATTTAGCTAAACTTAAGCAGTTAAGTAAAGCAATTACTATTAAATTAGACTAAAGGTAGCTACTATTAAAAAAATGCAATAATAATTTATATTAATACTAAGACTACCCTTACTAATAAATATTATAATCCTTAACCTAAAGCATTTTAAAGGAAAAGTTATAAAGCTAGCTAAATATATAATAAAAAAGGTAGTTTTTTTAGCTTATAGTAGTAATATTTACTATATTTATATTACAACCCAACACACTTAGTCGCAATTAGGATATATACCATAAATTAACCATAGACCAAACAACCAATCATAAACAAGTTAATAACAATCTAATATTAACCTTTATGTAAATTAACATAAGCCAACCATTAACCTTAGTTAACTTATAAAAACAACTTACTATATAAGAATATTTAAGCTATACTTATTAAATAGCTTAAATAGTTAGTTATTAATAATATAATAGTATTAAATATAAGTTATATTTTATTTATTTACTATATAACTTATAAAACATACTTATTAGAATATTTTATTCCATCTGCTAATATAAATATATGCCTTTATCCCTTAGGAATTCCCCTACCCTATAATAATAGCCTAAGATCTAGGGATTAGATTATTACATATTAATAACTTTTATTTAAACAGATACTATATTTAATAAAATAAGTAATAATAAAAATATCTAATAACATAGGAACTTTAAACATAATATAAAACTAACTTAACTTAGCTGCAATCCTCTAATGCATTAAAGCACTTAAAGTAAAAAATAATATACTTAAGGACCTTATCTATATGCTATAAACTAAGACAAAGGTTAAGCTACTTAACCCCTTTATAGGTAAACTAGGAACACTTAATACTTTCCTTATAGAACTCTAAGTATATTATATATTTAAATTTAGTAAATTTAATATAAATATATCTAAGATTTTATATATATTTATATACTTTAAAGACACCCTATAAAAATAGTTTAAACCTAAGCTTAAAACCTATTTTAAAAATCTTATAGCAATAAGTAATAATAAATAAAATATTATAAAAAACTATAAAAGATTTAAAAGCGCCCTTAAATCTATTTATAGTTATATTAATAAGAAATAAAAAGCAATTTAATAATTTATATACCTTAAATA